>PVLA01007053.1:0-112030 GCA_004027455.1 Hydrochoerus hydrochaeris | reverse complement strand
TCGGAGCCAGGCTGAAGTGGCCCATCTTGGGGAGCTGGGTTCTGGTCCAGCCCCACAACCAGGCTGAGGGCAGATCCCTCCCTGCCTGCTGAGCCACCAGGCCTTCCCCTCTGTGCTCCACAGGGCAGGGGCAGAGCTGGGGAAACAGATGTGATTCAAGCCCAGAAAGCCATGGAAAGAGAAGCCTGGGGCAAGGAGCGTGAGGGAGAAACAAACAAACAAAGGAAAGGCAGATGCAAAGCAGAGCTAGGCAGGACCTAGACTTGAGCCAAGCTCATGTTTTCCATGAATCTCAGACAGCTGGGGAAAATGAACTCGGGCCAGTCCTTTGGCAGAGAGAGCAATGACCTCAATGTGCTGGCCTGGCTCGGCCTTAGGGGGAGGAAACCTCTCCGGGTGCTAAGTGAGGGCGCTCTCCCGGGGTCGGGGAGGAGCCGCAGCACCCAGACCTGGGAACAGCCTGTGCGGGAAAGGCCGGCCCTGGAGCGGATGCACCAGGGACTGTGAGAGGGAGCCTGGCGGGAGCTGCGGCAGAGCCGGGCCGCGTCCGCTGTGGCTGGCTGTGCGGACTTTGGGCGAGCCCGTGGGTTTCCTGGTAATCGGGCGACTTTTTGACGGTACCCGCTGCGGCCCTTGTCTGCTAGCTCAGCTCCCCTCTGGTTTGCAGATTTATTTTTCTCAGGGTGATTTGGTCAGCTCTCTTCTGGAACAGTATTTATCATTTAATTGAATCACGTCCAAATTAGCTCCGATGCCCAGAAATGAGCGAATGCTATCTAGATCCGTGAGCCTGTTTTCTGAGGTTCCCGTGAGTGAGAGTCCTCCCTGAGCAGCAGCCCATACCCCCATCTACACACCTGAGCTCCTGCAGGCAGAGAACGCATTTCCCAGCCAAGGAGAGCCTTCCTTGGCACTGACTGGCGGATCAATTAATAAGCTACATTTCAGTTACTCAGGATGTGAGGTTTTAGAAAAGTTCTGTGAAGTGTGTGAATCTTAATTGAGCCTTCCCAGTTCATTGTCATAACCAGGCAAAAATTTAATAATAAAAAAATCAATAAAGATACAAGAAATAGTTAAACAGTTTAGAAAGAAATGTTCTGTGGGAAATGAGTCCAGTGCAAAGGGAGGCTGAGATGGGAGACAGCAAGCTGGCTTGCTTCATCTGTTTTTTGCCTGTAAAGAATACACCCATTAGTTGAAAGCCTTTGGGCAAACCTACAGAAATTTGACTATGGTCTGATCCAACTAAATTATATTCAGGGGCTAAACACAAAAATTTCCATAAAAGGAAGGGAAAGATGGAGAGTTGGATGGGGCGGGAAGGAGGGAGTGGTGCCTGCCCAGCCAGGAAGCCATGAAACAGTGAAGGCCAAAGGCAAAAGGACCTAGATGCCCACAGACATTTGTCCTCGGGACATTTGGGTGGGGGAAAATTTTGACCATCAGGGTCCAATTTTGATGTCGTCTCCTCCCAAAAACCTCTCCTGAGCCCTTCTTCTTTTGAAGAAAGAATTCCCTGTCCTGAAATGACTCATTTATTTTATTTTATAGTCTCATCATCATGTTTATTCATCAGTTATGGGGTTTATCTCATTCTTTGTTAGGCTGTGACTTCTCTCGTGATGGAGGCTGATTCTTACTCAATCCTCACTGACATAATGGTTTAGCACACAAGAACTCAAAAAGTATGCTCAACTGAATTGAAATACAGACTTAGAACAGTACCTTTCTTTGTGTGGGAGGGTGCCAAGAATCAAACTCATGACCTCATGTTTGCCAGGTGCTGTGCTACTGAGTTATATCACCGGCTACCTTCCCATTTCTGACATATAAACTTTCAAAAATTTAGAAATGGGCCAACTCAAAGCAGAGGTATTGGAGAACAGCTATGCTAAAAGTTGGGGATTTGGGCAAGATCATCACATGAAAAACAGAATTTATGTTTGCAATATTAGTGCTTCTGGCTCAGTTTTCTTTCTGTAAATTTTCTGATGGCACTGATTTTCTGATGATCACTTGCAGTTACTCTCATACTTTCTTGTTAGTGCAAATCTAAAATGTTTGATCCAGATTCAGGATTACACTGAGGTTCCTGAAATAGAATCTTCAACTAAAAAAACATATAAATAGCTCTAATAAATTGGTTAAAAACAGGACAAAGAGCTGGGCATGTACACGTACATTTGTAATTCCAACATTCAGGAAGCAGATACAGGAAGATTACTGTGAGAATTAGACCAGTTTGGACTACGTAGTGAGACCCTGTCTCAATAACAGAGCAAAACAAAACTACTCTTGTGCTGGTTATGGTGGCACGTGCAATCCCAGCTACACAGGAGGCTGAAACAAGAGGATCACAAGTTTGAGGCAAGCCTGGGTAACTTGGAGAGACCCTGCTTTAAAAGTGAAAGTAAATAAAAAGGGCCAGGATACAGCTCAGTGAAACAACCTGTCAATTCAATCCTCAGTACTCTCTGGCCGTTGGCTTGTTGGCACCTAGAGAAGTCAGCGGCAGTGCTGCAGTCGAAGGAGAAGCCCTGCTGGCCAAGAACTGATGCCTCAGCCAGGAGCCCGGAGATCAGGCTTGCCCAAGCTCATGTAGTGAGCTTGGTAAGTGGCTGTCCTGCCCATCAGGTCTGATGACATTGGAAGCCCATCAACACCTGATGACAGCTTGCAGGTCCACACCCAGGCTGTACATGGATTTTTAACCCACAGAAATGGGGGGGAGGGGTGCAAATAAATGCTTGTGGCTCTAAACTGCTAAAATTTGTGGTAAATAGGTAACTAGCATGTTGTACAATTATAACAAGTCTCATTTTCTTTGCGTCAGGTCTTACTTTGCTGTCCATAACAGACTCAAATTCCTAGGCTCAAGCAATCTTCCTGTTTTAGCCTCCCAGGTAGCTGAGACTGTTGGTGGGCCCCACTGTACACCGTTAGGATTATTTCATCTACTATATAGAAATTCTATTTATGTATTTGTAGCTTTATATGGCGCCTCATAATTACATGGTCTGGTATCAATAAAAAGATAACAACTTGAAATACAATAAACTGCATACAGTGGTTCAAACTCAGCCACAGCTACTAATGCATTTCCCTGACAATAAGATCTAACTGGAAAATAAACACTGGTTGTTACCATGAAGGCTTAGTGTCATGCAGAAGGTCATGCAGTGGCTATTCTGTAATGGCAGGTAAGGCAAGGTGATCAGGGCTGGCATTTTTGACTTCTGGTCTCCAAGGCTGATTACCTTTCAGCTAAGTCTATTTTGGGGGACACAAAAATGGTAGAGAGGATGAGAGAGCTCAAGGCCAACTCAGTAGCATAGTAAGACTTTCATCTCAAAAGAAAAAAAAAGGAAAAAAAAGCCAACAAATATGAAATCCCACAAATTAGCTATTCTAACATATTAGTTATGCATAAAGCTAGTTAGTAATCATAGCAAATGTTGAGTATTTTGTTTCTGTGCTATAAGGATCAAAACTAAAGCCTCACACTTGCCAGATGTCTTAGATACTTTTTCTTGTTACTGAGACAAAATACTTAACACCCAAAGTTAAATGAAGAAAAATTTATTTTTTTTCAAATACATTTTATTTCAAAGAGAAAAAAAAAAAGAAAATTTCAAAACACATCAATCAGGGACTAGGGATTTTAGCTCAGCAGTATAAGCGCCTGCCTTGCAAGCACAGTCGTGAGTTCCATCCCCGGTACCGATTAAAAAAAACCAAAAAACAAAAACATCAATCAGGAAGCAACAATGGTACATACATGGCACATTGTCATCCCCAAATTATTCACTCAGAGCACAAGACATCTGCATTCAATTGTCTGAACAATACCAGCACAAATCTTTCTCTTCGATGACTTCAGAGAAATTAGCAGTATAACTATCTTAACTACATGTATATATACACACACATATATACATAGGCATATATATGTATGTTGTTTCTTTCAGCTTCTCACACTGATGAGATTGCAGAAGGGTTTGTCAATTTTATTCAATCTAGGAAAAGTATATATTAGCTCATAGCTTGTAGAGGTTTCAGTTCAGAGCTGGTATAACTTTTTTTTTTTTTCTTTTGCTTATGGCAGAGGGGCATTGCAGAGAAACAGTTCATGGCAGGCAGAAGAAAGCAAAGCAGTGAAGTCTTGAGGAAGCAAGCAGCAAGCAACAACAGCTACCTTCTTTCTCCTCCTCTTAGTCTATCCAGGCTATCTGCCCTTAGGGCAAGTAGCACTCACACCAGGATGGAACAGCTTTAATTCCAGAATCACTCCATAAATCAATCAATCCCAGCACCACATCCTTAATCTTAGCATTACACACTCTATTTCTAGCCACCTCTTAAAAGCCCCACCTATGACTGTGTGAGGATTTAGGGGGACATCTAGATACAAGACATAACACCAGGGCTGGGGATTTAGCTCAGTGGCATAAGCACCTGCCTGGCAAACGTGAGGTCATGAGTTCAATCCCCAGTATTGCAAAAAAAAAAAAAAAAAAAGACATAACACCAGACAAGCACTTTATATCTGAGCTACACTCTGGCTTGAATACTAGCAAGTGTTTCTGATGTATTTATCTTATGATCAGCTATGCTGGCTAAAAACTACCTATGATTAAGCTACATAAATTATACATGTCTTTTTAAAATTAATCCAAATTAAAGAAAGAAACAGAAGGAAAGTGCACACCCCCCTCAGGTTTGTTCTATTCTGTCCACAGTGCTATTCACTTTAAATCATTTGTTTTTCCCAACAAGACTTTCTTCTCCAGTTCAAATACATTTTCACTAGGACAAGCCTCTACCAAAGCCTTTCGTATTTATACAAAACACCCCCAAATCCAGGCTGGCAGGGCACCCCTGCTGACCTGGGGAAGGGAGGATTGCTTCTGTGTTATCCCCAACAGGCCCTAAGTGGATTCCTGCTCATTGTGTTCGCCCTGCATGGGATGAGTTGGCACCATGGGTAGCACAACTCAATTCCACAGTTTTGCCTCTCTCTGAATCAAACCTGGAGCTGCCTCAGAAACAACCTAGGATGCTAACTATTTGGCCAGTGATGTGGGGTGGTATAAAGGCGCTGAACCAGTCTGCATATGACTTGCTCCGCGCATCTGAAGAGGAACCCACTGCTGAAAAGTTTCTTGCTGTGGTATTTACCAAATTGACAATGAACTCTTTAATGTTTGTTTGTATTCTATTGCCATGTATTTTGCAGCTCACCATGGGGACCTTAGAGATCCACAACCTCCAGGAAAAATTGGAATGCAATATTTGCGTTCAACTGACAAAAATAGCTAATGTCTCTCATTTCTGTCCTCAAAAGACAGAAATAAAATACATTCTCGGGTTCTGTCTGGTTCCAGTATGCAAGGACCCTGCCTAAGTAATTATGCTATTTTCTCCAATATTCCAAACAAGTTATAATGTATGCTGACTGTCCAAATTGGGACACTCCCACCCTTAAAAAATCTGAAAATGCTGTTAAAATATTCACTCCATATGTAGCAACTTAAAATGCCTCATGTGCTCATATTGAAAATTGCACTACTCAGCTGGGCATGGTGGCTCACGCCTGTAATCCCAGCACTCAAGAGGCTGAGGCAGGAGGATCATTGCCTGGGCCTACGAAGTGAGCTCAAGGCCAGCCTGAACTGCATAGCGATACCCTGTCTCAAAAAGACAAAAAAAAAAAAAAAAAGAAAGAAAAAAAAGAAAAAGAAAAGAAAAGAAAATTGTACTACTCAACGTTTTCGCTTACATAATAGTACTTGGAATTTTTCTAGCTGTGAGCCAATATTGTATGAAAGTGGACATGTTCCTCTCCCTGCTGGACTCTTTTTCTCATGTGAAGAGTATACCTTCAATTATATCCCTGCAAACTTATAACACACAAAATGCTGACTTAGTCACCTTACTATATTGTTGCCTTCTCCTGAATTCACACTATCTCACACCAAACGGCCTACAACTAGTCTCACTGACCTATGTGGGGACTTTTCTATCAGCCTGTTAACCAAAGCAGAAATTTATGCTTGAGGTATTTCTTTGGTTGGTGTGCCTGTCCTGGCACCCAGGGCCAATTGCAATGTTAACAGGCTAGTTTGTCTCATGGCAAAACAAATTAATTATACTTCCACAGCTTTGGCATTATTAAACAAAGAACAAACTGAGTACCAACAAGTGATTTTAGATAATCCCACGCAATTGATTATCTATGTCTATTGTATCATCATGGATGTAATGAAATTGCTCAACTGTGCTGTTTTAATTTGTCTGATGAAAGTAAATCTATTAATGGGAGTCTTCATGATTTACTAGAACTTACCAAACAGATGCATGTGTCTCGAGGGCTCAATATTGGATCGTGGAATTTCCTCACAGGATGGTTATCTAATATCAGTTGGATAAAACAAATGTTTCTTTATGGTGTAACTGTCCTTATCTGTTTAATTGGTACATGTACAAGGCATCCCATCTCCATGCAAAATGTTCATACCTAAAATGCTGACTTCTAATATGGTAAGAAAACCTAAACTAAAAAAACAAGGGGAAGCCGGGCGTGGTGCCTCACGCCTATAATCCCAGCACTCTGGAGGCTGAGGCAGGAGGGTCATTGTGAGTTCGAGACCAGCCTGGGCTACACAGTGAGCTCAAGGCCAGCCTGAACTGCATAGCTAGACCCTGTCTCAAAAAGATATTTAAAAAAAAAAGGCAGGGGGAATGTAGAGAGGCTACACTGACTCCATTTTGTTCCAGACACATCCAGTCAACAATGTTTTTGGGGAAAGTGCAGGCCTTGAAACATTCCCACCACCCCAAGGTAAAAACATGAGGTTCTATAAAGACAAGAAACAAATAAGTTATATAATCTAAGCATTCGCAATTTGAGTTTGTTCTTTATCCCAATAAAAGTTGTTTATACAGGCTGGAGACTGAGCAAAGCGGCATAATCGCCTGCCTGGCAAGCATAAGGTCATGAGTTTGATCCCCAGTACCAAAAAAATTAAATTAGATTAAATTTAAAAATAAATAAATAATTAAAAAATAAAAGCTGCTTGTTTATGCTGGCTGGGCGGCGCCATTCTGCTGGCCTTCGTGTGTGCATCCCTTTATTTTCCCTTTGCTTGCAGAACCCCAAGGAAAGAGATGAAAAGAATGACAAGATAAGGGAGAAGGGACAGAAAAGAAGGGGATCCCCATAATAAAAAAGAAAAAATGGAGAGAAACAGTTTATTCTGGAGCTGAGTTTAGTTTTATCTTGTTTTTTCCTTCAGTATTGGTAATGGAGCTCAAGACCTTGCACCAGGACCTTGTACATGCCAGGCAAGAGCTTTGCAGCTGAGCTATAACTCTGGCCCATGGAGCTGAGTTTAAAGTTATACCTTGGAGTAACTTCCAGATAATGGCCATGGATAACTAAAATTATTTATAGTTGAGACTAGTGGCTCAAACTCTACCAGGTGTGATTGAAGAATATATTTAGCTAGGTGTGATGGCTCACGCCTGTAATCCCACCACACGGGAGGCTGAGGCAGGAGGATCGCTGCAAGTTTGAGACCAGCCTGGGCTGCAAAGTGAGCTCAAGCCCAGCCTAAATTGCATAGCGAGAACTTGTCTCAAAAAGACCAAAAAAAGAAAGAAAGAAAGAAAGAAAAATATGTTTAAATTAAAAAAAAATTTTTTTTTTGTCTTTTTGAGACAGGGTCTCTATGCAGTTCAGGCTAGCCTTAAGCTCACTTTGTAGCCCAGGCTGGTCTCGAACTTGCAACGATCCTCCTGCCTCAGCCTTCCGAGTGCTGGGATTACAGGTGTGAGCCACCATGCCCGGCTTTAAAAATTGTTATAGTGAAAGATACATTGTCATTCATCTCTCTCTCAAAATCTTTCCCTTTGCTTTGAACACACTTGTCCCATCATTCTTGCCACTTTCTGAAGCAGTTCTGGAAGTGCTTTTTTGGTGAGGGTCTTCAGTTGTGCTGTTGTAGCTATCTCTATGTCCTTCATTGATTCAAAATTTTACCTTTTACAATCATTTTGACTTTAAAGAGGAGCCAGGAATCGCACAGTGCCAGATCTAGGGAATAGGCAGACGAGGACATAATATAACGTTCCTATGATGACAAACAGCAGCAGCCAAGGTGTGGTACTTTTTAATCGCACCTTGTAAAGATGCTTAACTAAAAGGATTTCCAGATCTGCTTCATAAAATGGCAAGAATGAGATTAGTGTGTTAGAAGCAAGGGGGAGTATTCTGAGGATGATTAATGGTAATGTCTTTTGGTGTAATAAACTTTTAGCACTGACGTAGTCTAGAGACAGACTGATGGTGTGGATGAGTAACAAAGGTGGTCTGAATCCATCATGGGCAAAGTGGTACTGAAACACTCCTGCTGTCCTGTGGAGTGTGCTGCACCCTTGAATGTCTGAAGGGCAGCTATCTGAGCAACCCAACCACAGTGATGGGCACAAGTACTGAGCTGCCCTTTCAAACACTGTTGATTGATTATCTGCCCTGCCCCGCCCCACCCCGCCCCAGTACTGGGGACTGAACCCAGGGCCTTCTCACAGAGCAGCATCCTCAGCCTTTTTTTATTTTTAATTACACAGCTGGGGCTGCCTAAATATCCAGGCAGGGCTCAAACCTGCTTTAGACTCCTGGGGGGCTGGGCTTACCGCAGTGCACCTCCAGGCTCAGCCTGACTGGTTATCAAGAATCCTTGATAGTGTTCCATTGGAACACCCTTCTCTCCAACTCCCTTAATGGTGCAAGACCCAGGATAGGGCTTTAGGGACAGACAGTTGATTGATGACCCTCACTCGGGCAGTGGAGGGTGTGGTGGCCCCGGGGGCGCCCTGATGAGGTATCTCCCCCAGCTCAGGCTTCCATAACCTGGCAGTGATTTAGGGGAGCATTCCGAGAACCAGTACTACAGGTCAGGTCTCCAACGGCTCAGCTTGGGAAGCTCTGTGGGCCAAAAATAAGTCACAGCTTTGTTACACTCAGGGCAGAGATTGCTCACTCCTTCCTAAGGGGAGGAGAAGCCAAAAAAATCCATCATCCTCACTCCACCAGAATGCCCCAAAGTTAAAGTGAATCTATACAACAGTCCAGGGTTAAATGCCAGACAGAAAACATTGGCATTTCATCCTTTCTTTGAAACCCAACTCGCCTCTTTTTACAATTCTAAGAAAAGCTGTCACACAAGGACCTCTTTGTGGCTCAATAACTCAGACACATTTCAGTCTTATTTTCTTTAACATTAGGCACTAACCAGGGCTGCTCCTTGAAATGTTCTCCTCTCTTGGCACAGATGATTTCACATTCTTTGTTTCCCTCTTGGTGTCTCCTAGTGTCCTTTCATGCTTCTTTTTAGTAGTCTTCTGTTTACTCTGGGTGATTTTCAAGACTCAGGTCCCAGCCACCTCAGTCTCTGTCTCTGTCTCTCTGTGTTTTTCTGTCTCTCTGTCTCTCTCCTGGAGACTGAAGCCTGAGCCTTGTTAGCACTAACTACACACTCTGCCACTGGGCTACGCCCTCAGCGCTCACCCCCTTTAAATCATATTCTCATTCATCCTCCACCCTCAGCAGAAACCATGATACCAGTACCTATCTGGGCACCCTAGGGACTCATGTGTGAATCACCTTCAGCCTTTCCCTTGCCTTGAACTCCTGCACACACCCAGCATGCATGCACCCTGCCACCCTGATCCTACCGAGTCTTCTCACTTAATCTGGTCAAACCTGTCCACACTCGCACTGTGTCCATCTCTTTAGTTCAGTTGCTGGACTAGCTGCATCCTAACCTGTCCTGCAGGTCCCACACTTCCCACTTTAACTCCTAATACAAACGGGCCAGAAGACTCTCTTAGTGCTAATCAGTGTCAGCCACTTTCTGGTTTAAAAACCACAAAGACAGGGCATAATAGGAAATGTCTATAATCCCAGCACTCGAGAGGCTGAAGCAAGAGGATCACAGTGAGTTGGAGGCCAGCCTGGACCATGTAAGCAGGTTTGAAACAAAACCACAAAGACTGTGCATTATTCTTCAGGTACAGAGGAAAGGATGCACATAAGCATTCATTATGCTGTTATCTCACATCATCAATACTGCAACCTCCTCACCTACAAACCTTTGCACCTTGCTTTGCTGCTATACTGAATTACTGGCCATTCTTTGCAAGCTCTGCATTCTCTCTTTCTTATAAACCATTGTACTGTCCATGGTGCATTCTGTTATAATACTGCTCCCACCACAATCCTTAATTCCCTACAATCCTCACTTTTTATTTATTTTATTTTATTTTTTATTTTGAAGATAGTAAAATACAACAAAACAAAGAACAAAGCCAATCAAAACAATGCAATGAAACTGGTACAGAACTTCAGAGCAGGATACCAGGATACAGTAATAGGTACCATAGTATATCTTGTCTTCACAAGTTGTCCATTCAATCAGGTATAGCCTAATTAAACCAAAACCCAAACATTATAAAACCTATCAAGACAGAATATTGAATAGTGCAAAACAATTAATCAGAACAAAGCAAAACAGTGAAAACAATATTGATTTTCAAAGAGAAGATAGAAGGAGATCCTCCATATTTGCTATATTACATGCAGTCATCCTCCCAAGAGATGCTCATACCTCTGGCCCCAGGTCAGCATAATCAACTCAACAATACAAGCATTTAGTTGCTTTATGTGCCTTAGTTGCTATCAACTCCAGCTGTCCTCCAGACCTTCCAGTTGCTAATGGTGCTAATGGGGGGTCGTTTGATTCTCAGCCCACTCGCTGGTAGGCACACGGGGAGAATGACTGGTTCTCTGCTTGGCACATCCACCACTTGCTCACACCCTGGTTGCTTACCAAGAAGGAGAGCTTTATGCTTTTCTATTTTTTATTTTTATTTTTATTGATTTATTTATTTATTTTGGTACTGGAGAGTATATCCAAGGAGTACTGAGTTACATCCCTAACCTTTATTATTACTATTATTTACCTTATTTTGAGGCAAGGTCTTCCTAAATTCCCAGGCTGGCTCTAACGGGGACTTAGAGGCTATACCTGGAATGCTCAGTGAGTAGCTAAAAGCAAGACAAACCTTGGCATCTCTGCCTTTATTTTATTTTTCTGCCTTCATGATGAAGCCATACACACATGCGCATATGCACCCTTGCACACACACAGCCCAAGCAGGAACAGTTACCCCATGGCAGGAGCTGAGGCTGCTCCCCAAAGCAGGAACTGTTGTCTCAGGTTAGGAACTGAATCACCCCTGTACAATGATGGCTCTCCCAGGACCTGTCCCAATCAATCCTGAGACCCCCATCCCCCAGCCCAGCACTCACAACCAGGATTCCCTGCTGCCCGCTAGGCAGACCCTTGGCCCTTGCCTTTGTCCCCTTTTCTATAAAATCTCCAGGTAACCATCAGCCCTTCCAGACAGAACATGGACTTCTTTTTCTGGGCTTCCCAGGGTGGCCATGCAGATAAAACTCCTTTCCTGCCCATCTCTTTGATTGGTGTCATGGCACAGGTGACAGAGCCTGTTCTGTTGGGGTCAGGAGCTGGGGACTCCAGTTACATGGTTTCAAACTTGTTATCCTTCTGTCACAGCCTCCCAAGTAGCTGTGAGTACAAGCATATGCTGGTACAGTTGGCACAATCCTTAATTAATTAATAATAATTTTATTTTGGAGACAGGATCTTACTATGTAGGATAGGCTGGCTTTGAACTCACTACATAGCCCAGGCTGGCCTTGAATTCATGGCGACCTTCCTGCTTCAGCCTCCTGAGTACTTGAATTACAAATATGTGCTAACACATATGGAATCCTTACTTTAATATGGGTAATTTCTTTTATTTTGCCATGCTAAGGATAGAATCCAGATCTACAAGAAGCCGGGGATGGTGGCACATGCCTGTAATTCCAGCACTTGGGAGGCTGAGGTAGGGAGATCACTGTGTATTTGAGGCCAACCTGGGCTACAAAATGAGTTCAAGGCCAGCCTGAACTGCATAGTGAACCCTGTTTCAAAAAAGACAAAAAAACAAAACAACAACAAAAAAACTAAGCATGTATTCTACCACTGGACTACGCCCTCAGCCCATGACTAATTTCTACTCATCCTTTATAACTCAGTCAACATAATATCTGCCTTAGATAATTTTCCTGAGTGCCCCTATGCAGTGTGGATGTACTGTGAACTGATGCTTTGACCAGAACCAAGCACAGCAGCTCACACATCCTGTGCATCAAAAACCTATGCTGGATAATTGTGGTATAGGAAATGTGTTTGTTTTTTACTCTGAGTGCCTGGCACAGAGCTCCTCACTTCCTTGGAATTTCCAGCATGATAGGAGTGTCTTTTGCTCTTCATCCATAATGAGCCACTGACCTTGCATAATACCCACACCTAACTTGATGCCAATCAGATGAATGAGGTGATGGACCTTCAAAGCCTCAGGATAGGGCTACTCTTCTGAAAGACTAGGTCAGTGGGGCTGGAACTCTGACCCCTCCCTTGGACCTCCAGGAAGCAGGGTGGGAGCTGCAGATAAAACTCCACAAATGTTTTGAAGAAATGAGGCTCCATGAGCTTTGGGTTTGGTGACCTGTACACACATTCCTGGAGAGGACACGCCTCACACACGGAGGCTTCTGTCATTGGGGCTCTGGTGGACCTGGATGTACTGACAGACCTTCCCTTAGCTGTCATCACCTGGGTAACACCTGCCACTGCAAACCAGTAAGTAAGATATCTTCTTGAGTTCTGTGATCCACTCTAGCAAATCATGGAAACCATAAAGAGGGGGTCTGGGCATTCCCACATAATAGTCAGCCAATCAGAGGTACTGGAAACCTGGATTCCTGGTGGACACCAGAAGAGAGAAGGTCTTTTGGGACCAAGCACTGCAAATGTGACATTTAGGCCAGATAGATAGGTGGTGTCAATATTGAATTGAACTGTAGGACAGAGAATGTCAAACAATGGTCCATGACTGAAGTTGCTCCGTGGGAGCCAGGTACATGCTGGGATGTGCCTGTAGACTCAGCTACTCAGGAAGCTGAGGCAGGAGGATCACTTGAGCCCGGTTATTCACAGTCAGCCTTGGAGACATATTGAGACCCCATCTCTTAGGTGAAAAAAATTTTGGTGCTGTTGTACAAGCCTGGAAGCCCAGCAACGATGAAGACTAAGGCAAGGAGTATCACAAATTACAATCCAGCCTGGGTAAATTACTGAAATTCCATCTCAAAATAGAAATAAATGAAAAGTGCTAGATATAATTCAGTGTGTGGTTCACTCCCAGTATTATCCCCCCAAAAAAATCTGTATGAGAGTGTAGAGAAAGCATTTTTTATAATAAACAGTAAATTACAGAGGTTTGGGATTTTGGGTGGGAGAGGAGGTGGGAACGAAGCCCAGGACCTTTACATTGAGCTATATTTTCAACCCTTAAATTTTTTTAAAAAAAGATTCTTCACTTTCCCCCAATACTATGCTTTCATATGTATCCATGCATGATCATCTAAGATGCCAAATGCAACTTTTTGTTTTAAAATTTTGGACACCAGGGCTAAGGATTTAGCTCAGCGGCTCAAGCGCTTGCCTGGTAAGTGCAAGGTCATGAATACCAAAACTAAATAAAATAAAATAAAAATTTGGACACTAAACAGTCAGAAATTGCTTTCTAAAAATGTTTTCTGAGGTAACCTGTTTGCCCAGGCAGGACTTGAGTTTGCAGCCCAGTGTTCATCTACTTGATCGTGGTGCTGGGATTACAGATGAATTTTAGAATTCTTTTTAAAAATTGTTTTGGTCTTTTTAAAACAGGGTCTCACTATGCAGTTCAGGCTGGCCTTGAGCTCAGTTTGTAGCCCAGGCTGGTCTCCAATTTGCTAGGATCCTTTTGTCTCAGACTTTGCGTGCCGGTATTACAGCCTTGCACCACCACGCCCAGTTGCAATTCTTGAGCATGGAGTGGAGAGGCTGTATTTCCTAAACATGAACACGAGAGGGCAGTACATAGCTTCATAGACTCGTCTTACAGGTTGCTTTTTCCGGCTGCTGTTTCACAGTTCAAATTGACTTTAAAGTAGTCTAGGCAGGAGACCCGAGCTCTGCCTCACAAAGTGAGGGCGCCTCGTGGCTATGCTTCATTCATAATATGGTCGCCCAGCACCTCATTAAATGCTGGTATTGTAAGAAGATTAATCAGTCACGGTTGCTACATTCATAGAGTCAAATTTTAGTGGGGAAGAGAAACCCGTGATCCTCATTCTTTAATTCCCTACATGTAAGGAAACAAGTGATCCAATATGTTTTCCTCAATATCCGCAATACCTTGCTGTGCGCTCCCTTGCCATCTCTAGGTCTTCGATGTGATGTTCATTCAGATCTTTTTTCCATTTAGGAATGGGGTTGGTTTTCTTATTGTTCTGCTTTAAGAAAACCATGTATTTTGATAATGAGACTTTATCAGATGTGTCTTTGCCAGTAAATCCTCCCAGTTTGTCAAGAGAATGTCATCCTCTTGCCTTTGCAAATGATATCTTTGTATTTTTATCTTTTTTTTTTTTTTTTGCTAGGGTTTTGCTGTAGTTCAGGGTGCCCTTGAATTCACTTTGTAGCTCAGGTTCTACCACATCCAGCTCAATTTTTCTTTCCGAGGTTACACTTTTGATGTTGTATATGAGGAGCCATTAACTATAGAAGGTCATGTGTAGGTTTTCTTCTGTTAGCTTCTAGGAAATTTTTTTTTTTTTTTTTGTACTGGGGATCGAACTCATGACCGCATACTTGCAAGGCAGGTGCTTATGCCGCTGAGCTAAATCCCCAGCCCGAGCTTCTAGGAATTTTACTGGGCTTTGTGATTGTTTTTGTTCTGATGCAAGGTCTAGCTGTTTCTCAGGCTGGTTTCAAATTCCTGGGCTCCAGGGACTTTTCTGCCTTAGTCTCCTGAGCATTGGAATTATAGGCATGCATCACCATACCTAATTTTCTAGGAGTTTTTTGTGTTTTGTAGGGGTTTTTTTGTTTTGTTTTTGTTTTGTTTTGTTTTGTTTTTGAGACAGCGTCTCTCTATGTAGTTCGGGCAGAGCTTGAGTTCACTTTGTAGCCCAGGCTGGTCTCAAACTCAAAACGATCCTCCTGTCTCAGCCTCCCCAGTGCTGGGATTACAGGCGTGAGCCACCATGCGTGGCTTTCTAGGAGTTTTAATGTTTTGTGTTTACATTTAGGTGTATGATCCAATCCATTTGTGTGCACGCATGTGTGTGTGTGGGGTTGTACCTAGGTTCAAACTCAGTTGCTCATGCATGCTTGAACATATCGTATGCCATTAAGATGTGCCCCCCTCACCCACTGGTAAATTCTTTTTTGAAATGTGTAATGTCTGTGTCTAAATTCTTTTGGGGAAAAGGAGGAGGATGTGGATATGCAACCATTACAGCACTGTTTGTTGAATAAACAGTATTTTCTGCCTTGGGTTGCTTTCCTTTTTTTTTTTTTAAATGAACAATTTTTTGATAGGAGTAGATCCTGAGTGTTCTCATCATGAAATAACGAGGTGAGGTGATGCACTTATTAACTAACTTGGTTGTTATAATCACTTCACTGTTTATGTATATTAAATCATTATATACATTAAATTTATGCAATTTCATTGGTAAGTCATACATCAGAGCTGGGCGTGGTGGCTCACACCTGTAATCCCAGCACTTGGGAGGCTGAGGCAGGAGGATCTTTGCAAGTTTGAGACCAGCCTGAGCTACAAAATGAACTCAAGTCCAGCCTGAACTGTATATAGTGAGGCCCTGTCTCAAAAAGACAAAAAAAAAAAATCATACATCAGATTTATATGGGTCTATTTTGATGCCTTATATCCAGTTTTATTGTATTGTTTTGTTTTTTGAGGCTGTCTCCCATTGTAGTCCAGGCTAGCCATGGGCTGCACCATACGACAAAGGCTGGCCTCAAATTTACAACAATCCTCTTGCCTCAGGCTTCCAACTGCTGGAATTACAGGCATGCACACTATCATTACTGTACCTTGTTCCTGTAGCTTTGTAGTAAGTCTTTTTCTTTGTTTTTTATTTCCTTTTTCTTTTATTATTTTCTTTATTTTTTGAGACAGAGTTTACTGGTCTTAAACACAAGATAATCTTCCTATTTTAGCTTCCTGAGTGCTGAGATTACAGGTGTGTACCACCACTCCTGGCTTTTAACAAGTATAAAAATTTTTAAATTAGGTGGTATGCCAGCCGTGGTGGTATACACTCGTAATACCAGCATTTAGGAGGCTGAGGCAAGAGAGTCACTGCAAGTTTGATGTCAGCCTGGGTTACAAAGTGAGTTCAAGGCCACCCTGAGATGCATAATGAGACTCTGTCTCAAAAATACAAACAAACAAAAAAAAATGCCCTCCTATACTTCCCTTTCTTTCTTTTCCCTTCACTTCCCTTCCCCTCCCTTCCCCTCCTTCTTTCTTTCTCTCCCTCCCTCCCTCTCTCTCTAAGTGCTGGGGTCAAACCTAAGACCTTGAACATGCAAGGCAAGTGCTCTGTCAGTGAGCTATATACCAGATCCTCCATATAAATTTTGAATCATTTTTTTCTAATCACTTATTGATATCCACAACCTGCTGGAATTTTAACTGGATCTATACAAGTTGAAAAGGACATCTTGACATTATCAAGTCTTTCTATCCATGAACATGGTATGTCTAGCTATTTATTTAGTTCTTTTTATATATTTTTCATCAAAGTTTTATAGCTTTCCTCATATAGCTCTTATACATATTTTGTTAGATTTTATAATCCAAGTAATTGGGGTTACTAATGTAAATAGTATTGTTTTTTATTTCAAATTATACTTGTTTATTGATGATACATAGAAAAACTATTTATTTTTGTGACACTACTAGTTGAACCAAGGACCTCCTATTCAGCCTACCATTGAGCTATACTTTCAGCTCTAAAAGTGATAGACTCATATATATATATATATATATATATATATATATATATATGTTGTATCCTATAATCTTGCTGTAATTGTTTATTAATTGACATGGTTTGCATATAGTCTGTCTCCAACACGTGCAGTGTGGCAGAGGTGAGGTGATGAAACTTCTACAAGGCAGGCCTGAGTAGCTGGGATTACAGGTGTGCAGCACCACACCTTCCCCATACTGACTTTTAAACAGTACATGTTAGAGGGCTGGGAGTGTAGCCAGTGGCAGAACACTTGCCTAACATGTGTGAAGTACTGGGTTAGATTCAACACTATAAAAAGAAAGAAAAAAAGCTGGGCGTGGTGGCTCATGCCTGTAATCCCAGCTACTTTGGAGTTTGAGATCAGCCTGAGCTACAAAGTAAACTCAAGGCCAGCATGAACTGCATACAGAAACCCTGTCTCAAAAAGACAAAATAAATAAATAAATAATAAAAATAATAGAAAAATAAAAAGAAAGTGGAGAGAAAAAAAAGTTAATGCTATATTGTGTGATAGACACATATAAAGATGCATTAAAATGCAGGGTCTTACTCTATGTGGATTTAGGGACAGCTCCATGGAGAAATCAGTAGTCATGATCATTTAGCACATCAGAATCCTTAAGTGTGAATCATAATGAAATTCCTGAGTTCCTTGGAGATTTTAATTCTGTACGTCTAGTAAGAATAAGAGTTTATGCTCTGGACTGGGGATTTAGCTCAGTAGGCATAAGCGCCTGCCTGCCAAATGTGAGGTCATGAGTTCGATTTCTGGTACCAAGAAAAAAAAATAATTTATGCTTTGCAACCACCAACTGGAGTGCTTCAGGTATTCTTTTTATAGTATTTTTCAAATTTGAGAATGTATTTATCTGAATCCCCTGAGGGTATGATTGTCAGATAAACACAGAACCATCAGTTAAATGTGAATTTCAGGTAAAAATATTTCTTAAAGTATTTTTAAATGCTGTAACATTTAAGACAATCATCAACTTAAAATCCAAATATTAAAAAAATAAAATCCAAATATTCTTTCCAAGCATCAATACATATCTTCAAATTAGTAGACAGATATGTATGGATATGTATTTTGTCTTCTTTTTTTGAGACAGGGTCTCACTATGCTATATTTTGAAAATAATAGAGCCAGGCATGGGGCACACGCCTGTAATCCCAGCATTTGGGAGGTTGAGGCAGGAGGATTGTTGCGAGTTCGAGACCAGCCTGGGTTACAAAGTGAGCTCAAGGCCAGCCTGAACTGCATAGAGACCCTGTCTCAAAAAAAGACAATAAATTTTTTCAAAATATTTAGCTAGATGTGGTGATGACAACTATAATCCTAGCACATTGGAAGGTTGAGGCAAGATTATAAATTTGAGGCCACCTGGGCAACCTATGCATTTAGGTTGTATCACCCTGTATATTTACCCTGTATCAAAAAAAAAGGGAGGGGGCTGGACATGTAGTCCAGTACAAATAGACTGGGTTCAATGCCCACTACCTGGAGAAAAATGTATATGTATATATGTAAATGTTAGCATGTGGTGGCGCATGCCTGTAATCCCAGCACTCCAGAGACTGAGGCAGGAGATAGTTGCAAATTGAGATCAGCCTGGGTTACAAAGGGAGTTCAAGGCCAGCCTGAACTGCATATGGAGATCCAGTGTCAAAAAGACAATAATAAATAAATATTTGCATGTGTACATCAATGGATTTTCCCCCCACTACTGCTTTTCCTATGATACTCAGAAATAAAAAGCTAAAGAGAACTATTATAACTAATCTTTCACATTTTTTTCCTCTTTGCTTTGTTTCTCTTTACTTTCACACCTCTGCCTTTGACCAAATTGTCTTCAACAAATGAAATTTTTCCAGGGCTTTCTTTTCCTCCCCTTTCTTTCTGTCTGCTTTTCTTTCTTCCGGTCTTTTTTTTCCCCTTCCCTTCCTTTCCCTTCTCTACTTTCTTCTTAAGGCTTCCTCATGAAGCAGTAAAATCTGTAGGAAAAAGTTAGGGTTCCGGCGAGCAGCCCAGTTTTGTGTCTCAGAAGGAGCCAACGCTGACTTCTTCGCGAGAGCAAGTTACAGCGAGGGCAGCAGGGAGCTTGGATTAAAACAAAAACAAAAACAAAAACAAAACAATTGCTTTGCTTGAGAATCTGTTAGGAGAGTGATGGATGGCACTGCAGTTAGGACTCGAGACCCACAGGATCGCCAAGCAGTCGCTGCAGGCAGCAGAAGGGAGGCGGGCCGGGGGTGGGGAGCGGGGAGTCAGCAGAGAGGAGCTGAGTAGCTCAGGAGGGCGGCAGAGCGCTGCCCCGGTGCTGCCCTCAGGCCTCCCTGCAGACATTGTGTTTGTGAGCTGCGGCAGAGGCCGTGCGCCTGCAAAATGCATGTGGATGTACACGTTGCTTCTCTCCGATTGCGGCTCTATGTGAACTGCTGACTGCAAGAAACAGGAATGGATTGTTGAAAAGCTTTTGCAGTCAGAGTGCTTGTTTGTGGTTGCGTGGAATGTGAGACTGACTTTTTGCCAAATGCACTCCTCTGGTTCCAGCTCTGAAAGTTTAGTGGAAGCCTAGCAGGCTAAGCCAAGACACAACAAAGTCAGAATTTAGAAAGGAATATGGGGGCAACGTGAGATGGAAACAAAGAGAGAAGCTGTTTTAATCAGAGAAGAAAGCAAGACTGAGAGCGGGAGGAAGAAAAAAACCAAGAAAAGTAGTAGAAATGCCTTCTTTAGAAAGGAAGGAGATTTCAGAACAGAGAAAGAAACAACACAAGTGTCCAGATATAGGCATCGGATATCCCTGATTCTTCCAGTGTCTGCGTGGGGTAGTACCTACTGTATCCTTCTGTCTTGGCACAGGGTTTATTGTGAAATAGGTACATTTTGGTTACACCAGAGGCTAGGTAAAACCTCAACAATTATCCACAAAGGAATACTACAGGTTCTTAGATGACAAGAAAGATAATTTATTCTTTGTTATAGAACTATTGGACATAATGGAAGGACATCAGGGGGTTTGTTTGTTTGTCTTTTTGAGACAGGGCCTTGCTATGCGATTCAGGCTGGCCTTGAGCTCACTTTGTAACCCATGTTGGATTCAAACTCACAATGACCCTCCTGCCTCAGCCTCCTGAGTGCTGGAATTACAGATGTGTGCCACCACATCTGGCTAAGACATCAGTTTTAATCTAGGAACTCATTGGACAAGGTTATAGAATTTTCTTTTTGGTGGTTAAAATGTAATAAATGCATGCCATATCTCAAGAGCAGGGATAATGAAGTACACCTTAGCTCCACATTTCCACAATTGTTATTGTCAGTACTTCAACTATCAACATGCAAGGGGAATTATCTATACCTGGGATGAGGGTATGTAACTTAGTCATGAGATTTTCTTCTATATTGAGAGAGACAGATGAACAGAGACAATGCAGCTTCTACATTGGACACAGCTGAGAAGTCCTGGTTTTTTTCTTTCTTTCTTTCTTTCTTTTTTTTTTGTCTTTTTCAAGACAGGGTCTCACTATGCAGTTCAGGCTGGCCTTGAGCTCACTTTATAGCCCAGGCTGGTCTCGAACTAGCAACAATCCTTCTGCCTCAGCCTACCTAGTATTGGGATTACAGGCGTGAGCCACCACCACCCAGCCCGAAATTTAATTTTTTGAGACAGGATCTGACTATATAGTTCAAACTGGCCTTGAACTCACTATAAAGCACAAAGGCTCACCTTGAATTCATAGTGATCCTCCCACCTTAGCTTCCTGAGTGCTAGGTGAGATGTGGCCACTGTGCAGAGTGGTAACACTTTTTGGTTGAATCTTTATAAGCTGTATTTGGTGAATGAATTCTTAGGTTCTTTGTAGTAAGTGTATTATTTTTTAAATTTTTAAAACACCATAAGAGACATAAGCCAAAACAGCAACTGATATCTAATTTTATTTAATAAGAAATGAGAAAACTACAATCATATTTAAAGTTTTTGGATGGCTCATAAGACGCTTTGGAACAAAGAAGTTAACATGAGGGCTGGGGATTTAGCTCAGTGGTTAAAACGCCTGCCTGGCAAGCGTGAGGTCATGAGTTTGATTCCCTGTACACCCGTCTCTCCCCCAAAAGAAAGAAATTTTTCCCAGCACTCTGGAAGGCTGAGGCAGAAGGATTAGTTCACAGATTTGAGTTCAGGCTCCACAATTTAGGAAGAATCTGTTTTGAAATAAAAAATTAAATCGGGGAAGGGGATGTAATTCAGTGCAAAGTTCCTGAGTTCAATTCCTACTATTGAAAACATTTTTAAAAAATCAAACCCAGGCCGGGTGTGGTGGCTCACACCTATAATCCCAGCACTCAGGAGGCTGAGGCAGGAGGATTGTTTCGAGTTCAAGACCAGCCTAGGCTACAAAGTGAGCTCAACACCAATCTGAACTGCATAGAGAGACCCGGTCTCAAAAAAAAAAAAAAAAAACCAAACCCAGTAAGGTTTTTAAGAAGATTAATAGGCTTAATGTGTGTAAACACTAGTAAAACAGTCCGAATTTTAAGATAGGTTAGGTTGATTAGGGGATTTACTTTATTTTATTTATTAGGGGATTTAAAACAGAGATATAGCTTGGTGTATAATCCTTGCACTCAGGAGGCTGAGGCAGAAGGATCACTGTGAGTTCAAGGCCATCCTGGGCCACAAAGTGAGTTCTAGGCCAGCCTGAACTGCATAGTGAAACCCTGTCTCAAAAAGACAAACAAGCAAACAAACAAACACAAGACCAAAAATAAAAACAAAAATGAAAAAAATCAAAAACATTTATTCCAGATATTTCTGTGGTATTTTGCTTCCTATCTCCTGTTTAACGCTCTCCCAACTGAGCTATCTCAGGCTCCTGACTGGTACTTTTGTTTTTTAAAATTTTTTTTAAATTTTCTTGCGGGATGGGGATTTAGCTCAGTGGCGTAAGTGCTTGCCTTGAAAGGCACGCAGTCGTGAGTTCGGTATCCCCTACAAAAAAAAAAAAATTGTTTTTTTCTTGCTTTTAAAAGTTTTTGTTTTTTGATTCAACAGTTGTAATAAATTTATTCTCCAGAGAGACAAAAATACTTGGAAGCACAATGCCGCTTACCTTTTCTATTTTTTCTTTGTTTTAAGTATATAATTCCATACATTTTTCATAGACTGTACACTTCTAACCAACACATGACTTTTCTTTTTTACTGTTATTGGGTAGCTTGTGTCTAAAAAGTGAGCTAACTAAATGTTACCAGGTTCAAGTTGCTTACCTCTCCTCCTAGAATGGCATTCTAGGTTCTCATCTCAAACAAAGAAATGGGCAAAACAAGCAAAAAGCAGCGGCACAGTTTATTCAAGAAAGTAGGCTATAATCCCAGCACTCGGGAGGCTGAGGCAGGAGGATCATTGTGATTTGGAGACCAGCCTGGGCTACAAAGTGAGCTCAAGGCCAGCCTGTACTGCATAGCGAGACCCTGTCTCAAAAAAGACAAAAAAAAAAAAAAAAAAAAGAAAGAAAGAAAGGAAGAAAGAAAGTAGGCTAGGGATATAATTCACTGCACAATGCCTGCCTGGCAAGTACAAGGTCATGAATTCCCTGGTACCAGAAACAAACAAACAAAAAAGTAAAAGTGCTGGGCATGGTTAACACAAGCTAACCCATAATCTCAGCACTTGGGAGACTGAGGCAAGAGGATAGCTGGGAGTTTGAGGCCAGCCTGGGCTACAAAGTGAGTTCCACAAAAAATAAAATGAAGAGTGGTAGAGGAAATGGCTCTACAGAGTGAGCGTGGGTCAAGTAAAGAGAAAAAGAGAGTGAGGAGGAAGATAAAGTACATGCTGTGTCTGGGAAACAGTGTGGGCTATCACAGAAAGTTATGATAGCGTTACTGGTATTTTTTTTATACCCAAGTCTAAATTTATCATTTCTTAGAATGTCAGGATCTAAATTGTCTGTCCTAGCCAGGCATGGTTGTATAACCCTGTAATCCCTGCACTCAGGAGGCTGAGGCAGGAGGATTGCCATGTATTTGAGTTCAGCCTAGACTACATAGAACATTCAGGACAAACATGAAGTACAAAGCAAGACCCTTTCTAAACAACAACAACAACAACAACAAACCACAAAAATTTTCTGTCCTCTTTTTTAATAAATGTTCTAGAAAGCAGTAAAAAACAATGGAACCTGGATGTTAAATATTCTCCAATTCCATTGTGTCATTTACCATTTTCCTTTTCACTTCTGTTTCTTTCTCCTCACTGTCTTACCTTACTTTGCAGCATACTGCTAGGATAAAACCCAAATTTAAAAGACACTGAGAGAAAAGAAAAATTAAGGAAAGGAATTTGGAGGTTCAGGAGTTGATGGAAGAGAGATTAAATAGGAAAAGCAAAGAAGATGAAAAATAGATGAATAAGTAGCTTGATGGTTAATGTAGGTTTGAAAACAAGGGAGTAGGGACTGGAGATTTAGCTCAGTGGCATAAGCGCCTGACTGGCAAGTGCGAGGTCAGGAGTTCGATCCCAGGTACCACAAAAAAACAAAACAAAACAAAGCAAAAAAACCAAGGGATTAGAAATGATTTGAAAACAAAATGAAGACCTTAGGGCCAGGGATATAGTTCAGTGGCATAAGCATCTGCCTAGCAAGCACAAGGTTGTGAGTGTGAGTCCTGATACTTCCCTCAAGTGAAGACATAGGTAAAAATTTGGACACAATAGAAAGAAGCCACTCTTTATTTGTGTCTAGGGTAATTACATGAACTTTAATGAACACTACTCCCTGGTCTAAATTTTTCACTGTGTGAATATAGCAGGCCGACTAAGACAATTGTGGTACCAATCTGTTAGGGTGTTTCAATTAATTCTGCACACATCCATTCAGAGTGCTGTTGGTGACACAGATGTGTGATACAGGCTCCCAGCTCTTATGTGGTTTGCATATTTTCATTTCTTTAGTTGGATTTCTTTAGTTGGATTCCAAGGCTGACAGTCTACTAATTGATTACCATGTGAGGGTCCTGTTTTTTCCCTTTTATTCCTTGGTGTTTTCTCAATTATTAAGAAGAGTACATGACACCATTCCAAATTTACTTATTCCATTTTTTAACATTCTTCCAAAACTTGTATACTTTATTTCTCCCTGTGTGAGACCTACATTCTCACCTCTTTGTATTTTATTTTGAGACAAGATATTGAAAAATTGTCTAGGTAGGCAGGACTCCAATTTTCAATCCTCCTGCCTCAGTTTCCCAAATGTTGAGATCACAAGTGTGTGTCACCGCACCCTGCTCAAAACATACTTTTCAAATATTTTTGCTGGGCGTGGTGGCCCACACCTATAATCCTAGCATTCTGGAA
Source organism: Hydrochoerus hydrochaeris (assembly GCA_004027455.1). Lineage (NCBI taxonomy): Eukaryota > Metazoa > Chordata > Mammalia > Rodentia > Hydrochaeridae > Hydrochoerus > Hydrochoerus hydrochaeris. The sequence continues at coordinate 87,640 of PVLA01007053.1, read as the reverse complement.
ATTGAGGAAGTAAGATGGCCAGGAGTTCAAGGCCATAGTGGTTTACATAATGAGTTAAGGTCAGTTTGAACTACACAGCAAGACACTGTCTTGAAAAATAAAACAAAATAAAATAAAATGAAAAGAAAGGAAACAAAAACTCTCACTGATAGAGTCAGGAAGTCAAAAATCATCACCAATACTTTAATTTTATTGCTTTCATTCTGTTATAAGGGACTAAAAATATTTGCTTAATCTTACAAGATTGCTTAAGGCTACATGAATTTATAGAAATGCTGAAAGCTTTAAATAGCATTTTACAAATGGGCATTTTATTCTCTGTTAAAGCACTGTTTTAAACTTTCATGTGTCTAAGAATCATTAGGGGTACTTATTAAAAATGCAGGCTTTTTGGACTGATAATGTAGCTTGGTGGTAGAGTGCATGTCTAGCAAAAACCTGAGTTAAATTTCCAGAACGTTAAAGCAAAAGAAAGAAAGAAAGAGCCAGGCGTGGTGGCTCATGCCTGTCATGCACGCAGGAGGCTGAGGCAGGAGGATTGTTGTGAGTTTGAGACCAGCCTGGGCTACAAAGTGAGCTCAAGGCCAGCCTGAACTGCATAGAGAGACCCTGTTTTAAAAAAAAAATGAGAGAGAGAGAAAGAAGGAAAGAGAAAAAAAGGCAAGGCAAGGCTGAATGTGTACAAGCCTATAATCCAAGCACTCTGAGAGGCCAAGGCAGGAGGATGACAAATTGGAGCCCAACCTGGACACTTTAGTGAGACCCTATCTCAAAATACGAATATATATATATATATATATATATATATATATAATCTCAAAAGGCTGGAGTTATAGCTTTGGGTTCAATCCCCAGTACTAAAAGAGGAGAGAGTAGATACAGGGCTGATTTTAGAAGATTAAATATAGCTACACAGGCCAATTCAAAAGGTCAGAGGTTGGGGCCACAAGGTCTACATTTTACTGAAAAAAAAAAAAAAAGTATCCCCTGCTCGGCCTGGTGATACGTGTTTATAATCTCAGCACTCAGGAGTCTGAGGCAGGAAGACTGTCACTGTGAGTTCAAAGCCAGCCTGAACCACTCACACAGAGACCCTAGCCAAAAAAAAGAAAGAAAGAAAAGAAAAGAAAAGAAAAAAGCTTCGCAGGTCATTCCTATGTGATAGAGAAATAGAATTCTTAATGACAACCACATGCAATTAAAGGAGAATACTCCGATTTCCTCCTCTAAGACTTTCTGTTCTTTCAGCCCTGTCGTTCTCCTCTACGATTCAACCAATGTACGATCTTTTTTTCTTTCCCCACCCATCTCCCATTGTGTCTGGCATCCGCATTGTCTTAGCCTAGTTAGAAAAGCACTCAGTTTAATGTGCAGAAATGGAGTGGAGGAAAAGGAGGAGGGATGTGGGTGGAGAAAGGCCAGACCAGTGTTTAGCTATTCTAACTGCGAAGACTGTTGTTGTCGGGCTGGTTCTAGCCGGCTGGCTCCGGGAGAGGAAGCAGTGGGGAGAGCTAGATTTACAACAGCTGCTGCAGCTACTGTTCCTTATTTACTAGCAAAGGTTCTGATATAAGACACCCGCCACCTTCCCTCTAGCCACATGAATTTTGCAGTAATTGCATCGGATACTCCATAAACAATACTATTTTAGGCACGGATAACCCTCTTGGATTCAGAGATTAAATTCCTGTTTACAATTTTCTTTACTACTTTTAGTCCTTTAGTTTTGATGAAATCCCAGCTTTTCCTCTTGTGCTAAAACTCAGAAGGAGAAGATTTGTAACCCATGGTTTAGCAGATTTGTAAAAGACTTTTGCTGGATGGACCTGCAATCTAGCAAAAAAATTGCCTGTTTTACCATTGTGAGAGTTACCCCTTTTTGGCTGATGTATACCTACGTATACAAATAGAATCATGAGACACAGGATTGGATGGACCTGGACAAACTTGTTAGGGGGAGTTTGTTTTCATTAAATCCTTGTTTGCAGATACCTTCCTGGTACTGTTTAACAGGAACCTTAAAAAAAAAAAATGATTTGTGCTGCTATTATACTCTAACCAGCTAATATGATTGACTCACTGATGAGATAACATGCATTTCAACACAAATATATCTCATTCTAATGTTTCTGTTGTAGTATGATTGCACATTAGACTCCGCTGCACAGCTCTAAAAAATATGGGCTCCCCCAGTACCAGTCCCCCACATATATAGTGCTTATTAACTCATTTCCGAGGGTGGCTCCTGAAGTAGGTAACTATTTTTATCCTCACTTTTACAGGTGAACAAGTAAGATTCAGAGAGGCTGTCACTTCAGATGATCACATAGGTGGTGGAACCAGAAATCCAAGCCAGACAGTCAGGCTCCAGCAGTCACTATTGGAGATTATGCTACAGCTCTTACAGAACTCTCAGTACCCTATGTGAAATCAGAAAAAAAAAAAAAAATCCAGGCAATGCAATTATATTGGCAATAGATTGGGACAAGAGCACTGTACAGAAGCTGTCTGAGATGCCTGACAGGCCAATGTGGCTTGCAAGGAGAACTGAACAGGACAAATAAAGTATGTGTCATGGGTGTTATTTGTCTGTTTTTGGAAGCTCCCTATTTGATTCCAGTGTGTGTAGGACTAAGCAAAAGTCTGGAAGTTTTTGGTTTAGTTTTTGGTGACTCAGGCCTGTAATTCTGGCACTTTGAGAGGCTGAGGCAGGAGCTAGCAGTTTTGAGCCCAGTCTGGGCAACATAATGACTTAGCAAGACCCTGAATCTAAATAAATATTCTTTTTTTTTTTTTTTTGTACCGGGCATCAAACTCATGACCTTGCGCTTGTAAGGCAGGCGCTTAGGCCGCTGAGCTAAATCCCCGGCCTGAGCTAAATCCCCAGCCCTCTAAATAAATATTGTAATCCCAAATAGAGTTAAGTCATCCAAGTATTGTAGTCCTTTTTCTAGTTTTCCTCACATCCAAAAAGTTTTATTTGTAATCCCATTGAGACGTTATTGGAATCCCAGCAAGTTAATTCCAATCTACCACCTCCAATGCAAACCACCTTGAGAGTAAAGACATCAAGACATGTTCCATTTTAAGGGCAGCCAAGAGGTCCTTAAATCCAGTCCCTGTGAGGACATGGGAATAAAGGCCTAGGCTTCTCCTAGAATTATCTTGTGAAGAAGGGGGATGGCTCAGGGATGAGTGACAATGAAGATGGCGGGAATTACATAAGTAATTTGAGCTGGCTGGCCAGGTGGGAGAAAGGCATCTCTAAATTGCAGAGATAAAGATAAGCTGAAGGATCAATTCACATAATCTAATTAAGGTAGCAACTGAATTGTTTTGGGAGGCTGTCCCTTTGGGTTCTGATATGCAAACTCTTGTGCCCTGGGAAGTGATAGCTTCTTTACCTTGAGGTCATACCCAGTTGACATTCCCGAAGCTATTAGGTCTAACATCCCACTGTACTCATATCCTTTACATGGAGAATGGAGAACACTATTCGAGGAGACAGGACTGTCTATTGGTTTTAGAGATTACATACCAGTACCTTGGCTAGCCTTATTTGCAATGCTTAGAGCCAACTGAAGAGAGAAAGAAATATCATAGCCAGCTCTCTACATATCACTATAATGAATTAAGTCTCCAAATAATCAGAGATGCAGTAATTGTTTTGCAATTTGTGGGAGTTGTCATACATAAATATAGTACCTAGAGGATTGAGGGTATAATCCAGCATTAAGGTCTGGGTTCAGTCCTTAGTGTCAAATATATGTACTTTAATAAACTGGAATAAACTTTAATCTGAAGGTGTTACTCTGAGCCACACTTAGGGCTATGCAATAAATGTTTAATTACTTATATCACCACACATTTCTAAATATTGTATAATTCCTCTTTGCTATTTGGCTATTTTTGCATCTATTTGAATAACAGCCAGCATTTAATGAAATTCAGGATGATTTATGAAAGTCAAGCAATCATTGTATACTGCTAGTAGGGAAATCCAAGATTTGCAATTAGATTTTTCTAATCCCAGATATGCTAGGGTACTTAAGTCTTCCCAGAAGACTCAGCTAACCTTAGGGCCCCTTAAAGAATATTAACTTGCTAGTTAATGATGATCAGTGCATGATTAAGACAGACAAGCTACTTAAAATACTTCTGAACATATGTGTAACTACTCAAAGGGATAGAAGATATACCTGGCTAAACATATCAACCATAAAGCCTTGACAATTATGATGAAATATCCTTTCTTTAGGTTTCCTAAAGTAGAAATAGTGAAAATAATTTCTGCTCCCTGATTACTTCAAAAACTATGAAGTATGAAATGATGTTTATTCACATGAACATTATCTTATCAATATAATAATTACCAACTATTTAAACTACATCATTGGCTTTGTGTTTTTTGTTTTGTTTTTTAGTATGGGGAATCAAACCCAGGACGTCATACTTACCAGGCAGGCACTGTGCCTGCTGAGCTATATCCCCAATAGCTTTGTGTTTTACATAGTCCTGCCTTTTGTTTTTCTCTCCATTAGCATGGATCAAAAGCAACGCTGTATAAATCAAGAATATCTTGGGATGTATACAGCACATAGTAGCAGTACAGTGAATGATCACTTTTGTGGGGGGACAAGTTAATTAAAATTCCCTATCCCAGTGGTGGAGAACTTACAAAGATGAGTTCCCAAACCCATTTATTTATCACTAAGTGCCAAACCTGCAATTAAACCTGAATATTGAGGTTTTAGTGCTGCCAGAGAGGGCTTAGTATGCCCACTGTGCCACACATACTAAAGGTTCACCACAATTGCCCTGTCCATAGTTTTACCAGGTAATACTAAGGGATACATAGTTATCATAAATTGGATTTATTTTATTTTTTTGGTACAGAGGATTGAACTCACAACCTCATGCTTGCCAGGCAGGCACTTATGCCACTGAACTAAATCTCCGGCCCTCAATTCAATTTTTGAAGGACTGAAGGAATAGGTTAAACATAAATATCATTGATCCTCTGCGTAAATTTTTTCCTGGGTCAATTTCCCTGTGAGTCTTTCCCTAGATTTTCCTAGTGTTAATATCTCCGGGATGAAGCTCATGAAATGCTTCTCTTGTTGTTTTTTGGGTTTGATGTGTTTTTATGTGCTAGGAAGCTGGGCTGGAATTTTCAACTCTACTGCCTCATCCTTCCAGGGTGCAAGGATTAAAGGCATGTGTCACCATGCCTGGCTAAAGCTCTTGCTTTGTAGCAGGCATTAAGTATTATGTAGATACAGCCTTTTGTATCTACGCATTTGACCAACCAACTGTGGATTGAAAAAATTTGAAAAAAAAAAAAAAAAACTGCATCAGTACTGAACACACATGCGTTTTCTCGTTTCTGTAAACAATGCCGTGTAAAAACTATTTATTAGGTGTTTTGTGTTGTATTAGGTGTCATGAGTAATCTGGAGAGGATTTAAATTATATCGGAGGTTATATGCAAATTTTACCCACTGTTTTATGCATCGGATTTGAACACTCCTAGATTTTGATATCTGGAGAAGGTCTGGAACCAGGTCCCGATGGATACTGAGGGATAAAACCATGTTTATTAACACATTTCTTATGACAACTCAATTTTATTTCAACTGTGCATAGTTTATTTCACAAGAAGTATTTTGTACGAAGCAGCTTTTTTGCATTGGCTTCCATTTATTCTATCATGAATGTGTAAACACCGGTTGTAGGAGAGAGCAGAACTCAATTCCTACTGCATGCTCCTTCAAAGCACTGTGTTTTGAAGTGAAGTGGCCGGGTGTGGTGGCTCACGCCTGTAATCCCAGCACTCAGGAGGCTGAGGAAGATCCTTGTGAGTTCGAGACCAGCCTGGGCTACAAAGTGAGCTCAAGGCCAGCCTGAACTGCATAGTGAGACCCTATCTCAAAAAAAAAAAAAAAAAGACAAAAAACCCCCCAACCCCCCCCCCCAAAAAAAAACTCAGTGAAGTACATAACTTTTTAGCTTCAGTTTTAAGGGTGAATAGATTAAGACATAGATCCCCATGGGTAGTAGATGATCACATGAGTAGCAGAAGACCTGATAGGTAGTAAAACCAGAAATTCTATCCAGGCAGTCCAGCTCCAGCTGTTACTTGGGTAATGAAGTCTTCAAGAATATTCAATATCCTATGGAAAATCAGAAAAAAAAAAAATCCAGGTGATGTAATTGTATTGACAATAGATTGGGGAAAGGAAGGCCGAATTAAAATTGTTGCCTGAGGTAATTCAGAAAGGACTAGGAGGGACCTATGACTCACACCTGGATTCTCTAGTGCCTGAAATTATTTGGAAATGAAGCTTCCTGTAAAGCAGGGAGGGCATCCACCACTTTTGGTTTTATTCACAGCCTAGAAAAAAGTGGTAATGTAGGCGAATATATTCATGTTCTTAACCTCTTTTGGGATTATGAATTTCATTTTCATATAGTTTTAAAATTCATCAAGACTGTTCAGTGTATCATCTCGTTTCATTCCCATAGCAACCTGGGTTACACTTTTATCTTTTCATATCAAAGGTGGAGAGGAAGTTAAGTAACTTGCCCAGGGCTTGTACTGCTTTCTAAGGGCAGAGCTGGTTTCATCCACGTTTCCCATCTGTTATTTTTCAACCTGCCTAACCCGGGACTCCCAAAGAGCGCAAAACCCGCCTCTCCACAAGCAGAGGCATTGTCTTTAGTGCACACGAGGGAGGCCTTTCAGATATCTACGATCTTTGTCCCCAGATCCCTGCCTCCTGGAGAGGGGACAGACCCGGGAAGGGTGACCTGGGCAGTGTCCGTGAGAAAGGCGGGGGTCACCGCACGCCCGGGGGCTCCGGTGCTCGCGGCTGGGTTCAGAGCGGCGCAGGTAGAGCCTGAAGTGGGAAGTGAGGCGAGGGGCGCGCATAACACACACTCATCTCGGGGTTTCCCGCCGGGCCCAGATCATCACCAACGCGCGCTCCTCAGAGAGGACAGTTTAGGGGCGGAGGCGTAGCGCATCCTCGGGAGCGCGCCCCCTGCTCCTCGGCCCGGGGCGAGGCGGAGGACGGGTCTCCCCGCGCAGGTGCGGTCCGCCAGCCCGCAGGCCCCGCCCCGCCTTGCCCCGCCCCGCCCCTGTGGCCACCGCCCCCCGCCCTCGAGCTGCGGCTGGGGGAGGGCGGGCCCGGGCGCGCGCCGAGTCTATATTTGCGCGCTCGCGGGCGGGCGGCCTCGCCGGTATCGCGCGCGCTGTGTGTGAGCGAGGCAGCGCGCGCGTGCGAGGGAGCGAGCGGTAGGCGAGTGAGGGTCCGAGACCGAGCGGCTTGTGGGAGTCGGTGTCTGCCGGAGTGGGGGTGAAGGCCAGGCAGCGCGACTGCGAGGCGGTGAGGAAAGGGCGACGGCCGAGGACGCCGGGCCTGGCCGCGGCAGCGGCGGGCGGTGAAGGGAGGCGGCTTCGGCATCATCCCTCCCCCTCCCCCTCCGCGTCTCAGCAGACCTCCAGCCGGACCCGGGCCGCGCTTTCCCTGGAGGCCGCGCCAGCTCCGCCGGCCGGGGGGCGAGGGCGGAGCCGGAGGCCAGGTGAGTGGTCGGCGCCCGCGGGGGCGGGGCGGGGCGGGGTGCGGCCAGGGGATCCCGGGAGGAGCCGGCGGGGCGCGGGGAGGCCGCGGGCGCCGCGGTCGGTGGGGCGGGTCGCCGCCTGGCGGGGTGCAGGAGGTGCGGCGCGAGTGGGGCCTGGGCGTGCGGCTTCTCGTTTGCGAGGGGGTGTGGTGGCCCGGAGCGCGGGTCGCGGGTGAGCCCCAGGCGGGGCCGTGCCCTCACGGCTGCTGTTGTGCGCCTGCTCCCGGTGCTTTTCCTAGGGACCGTCGTCCCCTTTTTTGACAGCTCTCTGGGGAGGAAGGGCGGGGGGGGCCGAATGCTGGTTTTGTTTTTATTTTTTAAGCATTTGGCTGTGATTTACCCAAAAATTGTAAATGGGGAGGGTGTGGTTAACTGCTCTTGCCTTACTAATTTTTCTTTACCTTTGAGCTCAGGTTCGTAATCCCAGTATTTCGTCCCATTTGTGTTCATGAATAGAGATGGGATGTTCATTCTATTCTGTGAATGGGGTTATTATGCTGTTATGAGTTTAACCTCTGTAAATTCTTTCAGTTATTTTCCCATTAATTGCGTATACTGCATTTTCCTATATTTTCTTATACTGAGGTTAAATTCTAAATCTGCATGGGCAGTATACGGGCAGCTTAATATGGGAAGTTTTTCTTTTGTTGGCTTAATGTTTATTGATGGGCATTCTTATTTATTTATTTATTTTTGGTCTTTTTTTGTGACAGGGTCTCTGTATGCAGTTTAGGCTGGCCTTGAGCTCAATTTGTAGCCCAGGTTGGTCTCGGACTTGCAAACGATTCTCCTGTCTCAGCCTCCCAAATATTTATTAACTTTTAAGTGTTACTCAAATCTGAGTTTTTGCTTTTACAATATTGAGTAGTTGAGGAGTTATTTCTTCTATTAAAATGATTTCGTAACAGTTGCAAAATACACTTAAGATAATTTATTTGGAATAGAACACTGAAATTTCACTCATAGACACACAACATTTATTTTTAACATTTGTCTAAAACGTAACCTAATTTTAAGAACATTGTGAAATTTCTGATACTGTGTGTTACTTGGTTAGTATGTCAAAGGGAAGGAGGACTGTTTTGGGGTAATATCTTAATGGTATTTCCTTGTTTCCTGTTGTTGATTTAGTTGTTTGGCAACAGTACTACTGATCCCCCGCCGCCATCTTTCTGTCTGCCTTTTTTGTGGTCTTCTTTTAGCCCCATAATTCTGTATTCTACTTGTGAGGGAGGCGGGCAGTCTCAATCTGATAAAAGAGCAAAGAAGGAGAACATGAAATTCAGTCACATACAATCCTCCACTCAGTCAGAGCCACGTTTCTCTTCCTGCCTTTTCCCCCGCGGGGGGTAAGGAGCTGAGTAACCTCTAAAATTCCATTTTATCTTAGCTTTTTTCCTCTGTTCTTTTTTTTTTTCAAGTTGGTTATACATTTTAGTGGGTTTCATTTTGGCAGGCTTGTACATGGCACGTAAAAAAACTGTTCATTTTCATCCTCTCAGAATTCCCTTCTTTGCCTTCAGCCCTCATTTCACATTTGCCATGGCTTTATTTTTCCCATATTTCCTTAGGGTTCCTATTGGATACACCCATGTCAGTAGTGGCATCTAGGAGCAGAGGGGAGAATGACAAGAAATTAATGCCTTTTTCTCTTCTCATGCAGTCTTCTTTTTCACTCAGGAGGGAAATTATCAACAGCATCTTAGAAATGTACTTCTCAGCCACATTGAGAAAGAACACACAAGAATATTCTTTTCTTTCTCTGACTAATGAACATGAACCAAGCCTCAGGCATTAGTTTGTTGAAGCACATGGGAAGCATCCATTAAAATATCTCCCATTTCCTCCTCCTGCCAGTTTGTGTCCACCTGGTACTTGCTACTGGGGCAAGACACTGGATTTCTTTCTCAAAGTTCCCCACTCTGAGTGGAACAACTGATGCAGCACATTAGTGGGGCTGAGGGGAAAGGGAGAACTAAACAAATTGTTCCATACCTAAGCAGGAGTAGGATTTTATCTTCTCGAGGGAACAGGCCTTGAGATATAAACTGAGTGAAAATGGGTGAGGGAAGAACTATACACAAAAACATGTGGAAGGGGATGGAAAGAGCTGTAAGATGTGTTATAGACCTACACGAATTGCCCATGATGAATGTAATCATTATGTACTGTAAACACATACGAGTACAAATTAAAAAGCAAATCTAAAAAAATTTGGAGAGTAAGAGAAAACAAAGTTTTTTTTTTTTTTTTTGTCTTTTTGAGACAGGGTCTCTATGCAGTTCAGCCTATCCTTGAACTCACTTTGTGGCCTAGGCTGGTCTTGAACTCGCAACCATCTGCCACACCTGGCTCAAGAAAACAAAGTATTAAGGAAGGAGAGTTGTAGGTTGCTTGCTGAACCCTGTTTTGGGAACACTTCAGTAATGTGGGTTCCTAGAGACTTTTATGACAGGTAAATTACCAAAGAATATTTTGCAAATGGGGTTTAAGTCATAAGCAAGTGAGAAAAGACCCTTTAGAAATTATAATAATTATTTCACACATGGCACATGGTTTGTTGAGGATCAAACTCAGTTCCTTTGAGTGTGGTAGGCCCTATCCTAATCCTCGAAGTTAGATTTTAAGATTTGAAGGAGAAGATTGTAATGGAATGATGAAAAAGATTTTAAAGTGTTAGCTGTGCTGGCATGTGCAGTTGTTTTAAAGAAAGGTTGAGTAGGAAAATTAGGTACATATGTTGAGGAAATTGTCTTTTATTACAATACTTGGATTTTCCCTGCTTGTCCTTTTTTTTTTTTTTTTTTTTTTTTTGGTATCAGGGATTGAACTCGTGACCTCACACTTGCCAGGCAGGTGCTTACACCACTGAGCTAAATCCCTGGCCCCCTGCTTGTCCTATTAAGAATTGTTGAGAAATAATATAGTACCCCCCCCAAAATAACTATGCATAATGTATTTTTAGATTCATATGCCATATGTATCTGTGTGTGCTTTAGGTTTATAGGGAAGGATTGATTTTCTGCCCTCATTGTAACTAATGCCATGGTGTTATTTTTAATGTTTTCTTTTCTAGTATTTTTCTTCTCAGTTGGCATGGAGGGAAAAAGCCACAAAGCTAGTCAGCTCTAGAGGCTGGTCTGTGTGGAACCCATCTGGCTGTATCTTTTTTCCCCTTACTGAAATTCTGTTTTTGTTTTTCCTCCTAATTTTATTAGCAAAGCTACGTATTTCAAGATTAGTTGTGTGATAATGATTAGGCTTTATTAAGAGAAACTGAAAATACAGTAAGTTATGAACTTCAGTAGCTACACTTAAATTGTAGGGGGATACACATTTCCCTTGTATTTAACACTGAAAATACTCCCCACCCCCCCAATCATACTAAGGTCCTTGTGCTTGCCAGACAGGTTCTTGTGCTGCTGAGCTACATCCCTGGCCCTGAAAATAACATTTTAAAAATACACTTATGATTCAATACAGCCATCTTTTAAACTCATCCTTTAGCTTTTCGGTTTGTTATATAGTGCTGTCCACTGGGGTACAGAATAAACTGCTGTAAATAGGGGTTCTACCTTAGCTTTTACATTTTAGTTTTTTTGATTGCTGTATTTTTAATGTCAGTCAATTTTCTCAGCAGTGTCTGGAGAACTGCACTAGATTCTCATGAAACATACCAGCTTGTGAACTAATGAGTTTTGGCAAAACAAAAATCCATTTATTTATTTAGATTTATTTATTTAGAAACAGGGTCTCTCAGAGGGGTTTTAGCTCAGCCGCATAAGCACCTCTCTGGCAAGTGTGAGGTTGTGAGTTCGATCCCTGGTACCAAAGAAAAAAAAATCACGTTTTAGAAACAGGGTCTTTGCTTGTAATTCTTGAATTAACTATGTAGCCCAGGCTGGTTTTGAACTCAGTGATCCTCCTGCTTAACCTCTTGAGTACTGGGATTACAGGCCTCTGCCACCATACCTGACATGCAAGTGTTAATAATCTCCCCAAACTGGCAGTATATCACTAAATTGTAGGAAGAAAATTTCAAAACTACTTAGCTTTTTAGGTGTTTTCCCTTTATATTAAGGTCTTTACATTCCATTTACTTTATGCTCTTACAAATATGGAAATAAAGTCTCAAGTTACAATATAGAATTGCTATGTAAGAGCAAACCACTTTTTGTTACTACTCTGCTGTCTCACTTTGGGCAACATTGGAGTTTTTGGTAATTTGCTTTTTTTGTTTTGTTTTGTTTTTTGTTACCGGGGATGGAACTCATGACCTTGCATATGCCAAGCAGGCATTTATGCCAGTGAGCTAACCCGCCCCCCCCATTTGGTATCTTGTTTTGTTATTGGTACTTTATCAGAAAACTGCATTCGTTTATTTATTTATTTATTTTTGGGTACTAGGGATTGAACTCATGACCTTGAGCTTGCCAGGCAGGCACCTACACCGCTGAGCTAAACCCCTGGCCCAAAAACTGCATCTTGAAAACTGATGGAGATTTGCCTAGATGGCAGCCTTGGAATTTTTCCTTGATGCTTTGGTGTGTGCAGTTGTTTGCTTACTCTTTTGCTGTGAAATTTAGTTAAGCTCACTGTGGGCTAGGTAACTTCTCTTTGTATTTATTTTTTTAAGATTCACTATATATCCCAGTGTGGGGATTATAGGTATCCACCACCATGTTTGGCCTCCTTTATTAATTGAGATCACTGAAAATTTTACTTGAATTTCAGGGAAATCTTCCTCCCTGCTTTTAAGTTTGTTAGGTTTAGTATATTACATACCATTTTTGAAATTTTACTTATTTATTTTTGTCTTTTTGAGACAGGGTCTTGCTATGCAGTTTAGGGTGGTCTGAAGCTAACTTTGTAGCTTTAGGCTAGTCTTGAACTTGAAACAGTCATCCTAGGGCTGGGAATTTAGCTCAGTGGCATAAGCGCATGCCTTGGAAACGCGTGGTCACAAGTTCAATCCCCGGTACTGATTTAAAAAAAAAAAAAGTACTAGAAACAGTCATCTTGACTCAGCCTCTCAAATACTGGAATTACGGGTGTGCTCCACCATGCCTGGCTTTTTATTTTTATTTTTTTGTTTTTTATTCAAAATTTTTTAATTTTTTTATTTTTTGGTACGTAGAGTGAAGCTTAGGACTGTGCTTTCCAGAAAGGTACTGTGCCACTAAGCTGTGTCCCTGGCTCCAATTTTTGGAATTTTAGTAACTAAGCCACAGATAATTTGGGTAAAAGTTTTTCCGACTTGTTGGAAATGTAAAAATTTGCAGTTAATTTTTTTTTTTTTTGGTGATAAAATATAGTACACATAAAAGTTACCATTTAAACCATTAACTTTTTTTACCTCCCAAAACTGAAACTCTAACCTATTTAACAGTTCTGCATTTCCCTAATCCTCCAACTATCTTCGTTTGTTTGTTATGGTACTGGGGATTAAATCCAGTTATGAGCATGCTAGGCAAGTGCTCTACCACTGAACTGTATCTCCAGTTCTATTTATTTATTTTTCTTTTATTTTTAATTTAAAAAGTTTTGGAGGGCAACCCACACGGGACCCTTCTCTTTCTCAGAGAGCTTTCTCTCAGTGAATATATTCTGCTTTTTTTTTTTTTTTAACTTATTCTTAGCAGGCAAGCACTTAAACCACTGAGCTAAATCCCCAGCCCTATATTCTGTTTTTTAAAAGAAAAAGTTTTGGAGAGTGGAATAAAGAGTTTTACTAACTTGCTCACATTGGTCTTAAGTTTTTGGTCCTGCTGTCTCAGGTTCCTCAGTAGCTGAGGTTACAGACATGGGCCACTTCGGCTGGTTATTCTATTTCTGTGAATTTGATTGTTCTTATACTGCAGGAGTCCTGTAGTATTTATTTTTCTGCAGTTGGTTTATTCTATTTAGCATGTTCTCAAGATTCATCCAGGTTGTAGCATGTATCAAGATTCTGTTCTGTTCTTTTTTTTTTTTTTCTTTTTATCATTTTGCCCCCTTTTAAGTCTTGTTTCTTAACTTTTTTTTTTTTTGGTGCCGGGGATCAAACTCTTGAGACCTTGCGCTTTGCCAGGCAGGCGCTTACACTGCTGAGCTAACCCCCCCCCCCCCCCCCCCCCCCGTTTAAGTCTTAGCTTACATTTTATTATATGTACACACATCACCCCAGTTTGCTTATTCATGTTAGTGGACATTTAGGCTGCTTCTGCCTTGCAGCTGTTATGAATAATGCTGCTGTGAACATGGGTGTACAGCTATTTATTTGAGACCTTCCTTTCAATTCTTTAAAGTATATACTCAAAAGTGGGATTACTGGATTTATTTTTTTATTTTATTTTTATTTTTTGTCGGTTTGCTATTCAGTTCAGGCTGGCCTTGAGCTCACTTTGTAGCTCAGGCTGGTCTCGAATTTGCAATGATCCTCCTGCCTCAGACTCCTGAGTGCTCGGATTACAGGGATGTGCCACCATGTCTGGCTCTGAATTTTTTTTTTAAGAGTAAGAAAATTTATGGGGGAATAAGGAGAGGGAATAGGAATAAACTCTTGAAAGACAGGAAGGGACCCATATGAGTTGCCCAAATTGCTGGGTCTTATGGTGATTGTATTTTTAATTTTTGAGGAATAATCATTTCCACAGTATCCATATCATTTTATATTCTCATCAGACCTGCACAAGAGTATCTTACTTGGTATGATTTCTTGCTGATAATCCAACACTTTTCAACAAGATGTGATAGTGTATAATTGCTAGAATAAGGTTCAGTAGAGTGTGACAAAGAAATCCCCAAATGTTGTGCACTAGTTAGAAGTATATTTCTTTCTCATGCAAAAGAGATAGTAGAATCCAGGGCCTTGATCTGTAGAATTGTTGGAGTTCAAGTACTTTCTAACACATAGGTTGATTGTCTAGGGTTTACCTCTGTCCTAGAGAGTCCAGTCAGAGGATGAAAGAAGGGCCAAAGAAGAATGTACCTCTTATAGGTGTGGTTTCTGGAAATTGCTCATCAATACTTTCACTTATGTCTCTTTGGCCAGAGTTTAGTTACATTGATATTAGGCAAAAAAATTAACTTTCAGCCTGTTAGATGATAGATATGCCTTGTTTTTGTTTTCAGAAATCAAAGAATGAATTCTAAGAAACAGTGGAAGTTAAGAGTAGGAAAAATTTACTGAGTACCTGCCTGAGAGACAGGAGGAGACATAAGTGGGTTGCCAACAAGCCCACTTTTCACAGAAAATTTTATAGATCAAAATTATGAGGTGGGCAGTGGCATAAGTGTCTGCCTACAAGTTCAGGGTCGTGAGTTTGATCCCTGGTACACCTCCCCCCCCAAGGTGGGTACAAAATCATGAGGTAGGTACAGTGTGGGTCAAAACTATGATCAACCAGTAAGATCACAAGTATAGCCACTTAGGTATTACTGATCCAGTGGGGAAGCAGGTCGCATAGCTAGTACATGGAAAGAACAAAGACCTTTTAAGGAAGGATGGATCAGGGTATCTTTTTTTTTGTCTTTTTGAGACAGGGTCTCTCTATGCAGTTCAGGCCGGCCTTGAGCTTACTTTGTAGCTCAGGCTGGTCTTGAACTGTGCAACGATCCTCCTGCCTCAGCCTCCCAAATGCTGGGATTACAGGCTTGAGCCACCTTGCCCAGCTGGATCAGGACATCTTAATCCCCCATTTGGGTGACTGATGTCTAGCTAAACTTTATTGGACCAGGTGATGCCAATTATAGTATAGTCTTTTAAGTTTTTGCTTACCCCTTGGGGAAGTATGTCGGTTTGGCCATTTTGTCTTTATCTTGAGGTATGGCCTTTGACAGATGGACTTCCAGCCACAGTTTTAACGTGTCCTCTACTTCTGCACTGACTCCCTCAAAGGCCTAGCCTTGTCTAAATTGTAATATTTTTACTTAACTTAGTTGTCTATAATAACATGACTGCAACATAGCTGCAAGAAAGTCTAGGGGACATGAATGATCTTTTAATTACATGGTATTATGGCTAACTAAATAGCAGGTATTCAGTTACAGACTAAGGAAGTAGAAAATGTATAGTGGGAGACAGCTGGCAATCTCTGTCATAGAATGTGTGGAATTTGAAATCACTGCACTCATCACTTTCTAATTGTGGCTTTAGGTTAGATAAGTTATCTAGCCTCTGTGCTAGGGTACCTTCACTGCCAAGATGAAGATAGTAAATATTTCAAAGGGGGATGATTGTTAGATTTAAATGATACAGATAAATTGCCTAATATTGTATCTGGTTAATCACTCAAAATGGACATTTATTTTCTTTACCCAAATTTCTTTCAATGATTTTTTGTTTTTGTTTTTGTCCTTAGAGACAGGGTTTTGTTATGTAGTTCAGGCTGTCCTTGAACTTGCAGTGATCCTCCTGCCTCAGCCTCCCAAGTGCTAGAATTATAAGTGTGCACCACTACACCTGGCCTCTATCTATCTATACATCTATCTATTTATTTGTGTGTGTGTGTTTGTATAGGAGATCGAACTCAAGACTTTGTACTTGTCAGGCAGGTGCTTATACAGCTGAGCTAAATCCTGGTCCTCTATCTCTTTGTACTCAGAATCGAACTCAGGACCTTGTGCTTGCCAGGCAGGCACTTGTGCTGTTGAGTTCTTATCAACAGCACTATATATATATATATATATATATATATATATATATATATATATATATGTACACACCTGTGTGCATTGTTTTGTGTGAACTGTGTTATATGAAGAAGTAGAAACTTAAAAAGTAGAAACTTGTCTGTAGCGTTTTGTTTTGTTTCATTTTTTGTCTTTTTCAAGGCAGGGTTTCACTATATGGTTCAGGCTGGCTTTGAACTCACTTTGTAGCCTAGGGTGGTTTTAAACTCAGGGCAAGTCTCCTGTTTTAGCCTCCCAAGTGCTGGGATTGCAGGTGTGTACCACCATACCTTGTTTACCTTTTAAGAAGAGTGTCCTGAGAAGAGCTTTTTATAAGGAGAGCAAATGAATGAATGTGCCTCAGTCTCCTGAGTGTTGGGATTCTAAGCATGGGCCACCATACCCTGCAATAAAATCAAATACAGACCAAATTATGTTTCATGGGTTGAAAAGAGCTGTAGCAGTAGTGATTTTAGTGAGAAAACCTTGATAAAACCTGAAAAGAAGTAAAATTGGTGTTAAAGATAACATTTTATTAATTCACTTAGCAAAAATGTAACCTGGAGGGGAGACTATTGAAGGTAAAGCTGCCAACTGTTGAGTCTAGGCTCTGATACTTATTAATGTTGTTATTATTATGGGTTTCAAGTCTCTTAACCTGCTGTGCAGTTATTTTTTCTTTTTCTTTTTCTCCCCCAGAGATTGAATCCAGGGAGCACTGACTTAGCCACATCACTAGTCTTATATGATTTTTTTTTTTTTTAAATTCATTTGGGACAGGGTCTGGCTCTGTAGTCTAGGCTGGCCTGGAACTCCCTATAGAGTCCAGGCTGACCTTGACTTGCACTCTTCTTTTGTCAGCCTCCTGGGTGCTGAGCTTTTGGTATCATGGGCTTGTACCACTACACCCAGTTTCTTTTTTTTTTCTTTTTTGAAATGAGATCTAAGTTAAATTTGTGATCCTCTTATCTCTGCTTCTCAAAATGGCTAAGATTATAGCAGTGTGCCACCACATCCAGGCTCTCTCCAGTTTCTTAACCTGTAAAATAGTTATTATAATTTAAGCTTGAGTGATTTTAGCTTTTTTTGTTTCTTTTTTCCTCTCTGGCATTGCTGGAGACACAACTCAGAGTCTCACACATACCAGACAAGTGCTTCTACCACTGAGACACATTTCAGTCCCAAAGTTGAATTGAAACAGCATTTACAAAAATGCTCAATAGGGGATGGGGATTTAGCTCAGTGGCTTAAGCGCCTGTCTAGCAAGCGTGAGGTTATGAGTTCAATCCCCGGTACCAAAAACAAAACAAAACAACCCCAAAATGCTCAATAAGTTAGTATCTGAACTTTGATAAAGAATTTAGTTGCTCGACATCTTCAGCATTGTGCTTTTTGTATGTTTGTGTGTGTTAATGGGGACTCAACCCAGTACCTTTGCCACTGAGCTACATCCCTTAACCCTTTTTTTCAAATTTTATTTTATTTTTGTCTTTTTGAGATAGGGTTTCACAATGCAGTTCAGACTGGCCTTGAACACACCTTGGTACCAGGCTGGCCTTAAGCACGAAATCATCTTCCTGCCTCAGCTTCCTGAGTGCTGGGATTATAGGTGTGAGCCATCGTCCCTGGTTCAGTCTCGATAAGTTGTTCAGGCTGGGCTCAAAGTTATGATCTTGCCTCAATCCACTATGCCTGGCTGGCTCATTGTGATTCTCTTAATATGGTAGATAGCATTCTTATTTGTAAACATTTAATTTTAGTAGGGAAGTACATGATCTTTTTCATATTGAGCAATAACAATAATAGGATAAATGTTCACACTGCCCTGAGTGTCTCAGAGTCCTGGTTTGAGAAACCAGCCTTATTTGTTGACTAGCCTTATTCTATTTATAATAAATAGAACCACTTGACACTAACCACACAAAGATATAAATTTTAGAATTCCTTTTATAGTATTGGCAGGCCTAGTTTTTTAAAAAATGTGAATTATAGTGTGGTAGTGCTAGAATATATGTAAAGAATTACTTTAGGAGTCAGGGAAAACTTAGCAGGTGCATCAGAGTTTATAGCCCAGAGTACATAAAGTAGATAGGCCTAGGGTATATATTCCTGGCAACAAGAAGCATGAGAGAATGCATTGTGTTCAGCACAATGAAAGTGAGATAGAGATTAGTTTGGAGGCTTTTATAGTATTCCTGATGTGTGATAAATAATCCAGAGGTGAAGGGAAGAATACAGCTCAAGTGATTTGGACATTGAATTAACATTGTGTGGGCATGTTTGTAAAAGTGCAGGAAAGGTGGAAGCAAAAATGATGCCCAGGCTTCTTAATTGAACACCTTAATTAGGATAATTGAATCAGGTTCTCCAGAGAAATGCAACACATATAAGTGTATGTTAAAATACATATTTAAGTCTGGGGATTTGGCTCAGTGGCATAAGCACCTACTTGACAAGCACGAGTTTGATCCCTGGTATAAAAAAAAAAAATTATTTTTAAGAAACTGGCTGTTAATGATTGTATGGCTGGTAAATCCAAAATCTGTAGAGAATGGCAGCAGTCTGTCCACTTGGGTACAGAAGATTTAATATTGCAGTCTTAACTCTGAATAATCTGTTGGACAAACCAACAAGCTAAAAATCAGAATATCTAGAGCTTTGAGAGGCCTGAATTTTGAGGCAGTATTCCTGTTTTTGGCCATTAGCAAGGCCTTCAAATCATTTGAGGCCCATCCATATTTTGGAGGATAACTTCTTTTTTTAAAAAAAAAAAAATCATGACTATAAGATCACATCTACACCTTCAGCAACATGTGAACTAGTTGTTGATCAGATAGCTGGACATCTCTTGAGCCACTGTGACAAAATTTAATGATCATAGTGGGGACTTCAGGTTCTACAGCAGACATGTATATAAAAATAAAATAAATTTGTTTTTAGAATGTATTTCACCATGTAGCTTAGGCTAGCCACATCTCTGTGGCCTAAGACAACAGAATTATATTCCCTTTGCCTTAGCATTCCCAGCTTCAAATCAGTTTTTTTTTAGATGTTCAACTGAAGCGACATTGGGCAGTGTTCAGTTGGAGATGCCCGGTAGGCTCACTGAAGTAGGACTTTGTTATGGAATTCTGATTGGAAAGAGACACTTACTGGGTTTGTGTTTCCTTAATAGCTGAAACCTGCACAAGGGCGACAATTTTAAAGAATGGAGAATAGTTTAAAAATGAAGCTTTGAGGATTGTGTATACAGATACTTCTCATCTAATGACCAAGTTCTGGTCCTGTGACTAAGTGATTAAATGAGTTGATCACTGAATAAGGAATTTGTACAGTATGTATAAACAAGGTGTACTGTACAAAAAAAGACATTAAGGCTATATTCACAAGGTGTACAGAACTGCTGGGTGTGGTGGTACATACCTGTAATCATATCACTTGAGGCCAGCCTAGGCTACATAGTGAGTTCAAGGTCAGGCTGTACTACATAGCAAGACCTTGCCTCCAACTAAACCAAACCACCCAAAATCTGTGGAGTGCCTAAAGCTCAAGATACACAGATTTGTCATTCTCCATAAACCTGACCCAACTCCTATGTTTGGATTTTTTTTTTTTTTTGGTACTGGGGATCGAACTCACGACCTCTCACTTGCCAAAAGTGGATATTACAAATAAGTCTGTGATAACTTCCAAGTGGAGTAAATTCTAAAATTGTGTTGTATCTTACAGTAGAATTGTGTACAAATTCTGTTGTGTTATTTGTATAGAATAGGCCCTTACTATCCTTGTATTCCACACCTGTGGATTGTATCAACTGTGGATTGAAAATATTTGAGGGGGTAAGAAGTCATGTTGAACATAGACTGTCATTATTCCTTGAACAATATGCTATAACATCTATTTGCATAGAATTTGCCTTATATTAGCCATTATAAGTAATTTAGAATGACTTAAAAGTACATGGGAGAATGCACTTATGTAAATACTATGCTATTTTGTATGTGGGACTAGAGCAGCTGGGGATTTTGGCATCCTGGGAAGAGAGAAGGTCTTAGAATCAACAATCTGCCTTGGCTGCTGAGGGATGATTTTTCTTCTACAACCTTTATTTTCTGTAGTTGGATGCTGAGTTTATATGCTATGTCCTTAGCTGGAGCAAAGACTTTACTACAGCAAGAGGTGCCTTTTTATAGTAAGATGGTCTTTTGCTTTTTTACTTTTTTTGTCTTTTGTAAACTATGATAATTAACCTTGGGAAGGAGCCTTACAAGAAAAATGAGGAGAGAATGGTATAAATTTGGTCTTTCATTTTAACTTTTTCTCTTACACTGTGATGTGATGCATATCTTTTGCTGTCTTGTCTGTCATTCTGTAGGGAATAGACTGATATTCCCATTTAAAAACTAAACATTCCTAGTGTATTTTAAGGTTTTGAGTTCAAACAATTCTTTTATTTTAGTGAGGAAATTTGATTTGATAGGAAATCATTTACTAAATATTAGATCCTAGGATGTTTACTTGAAATTATTTATAAGGAAAAATAAGAAATTACTTCCTAGGGTTGGCTTAATATGGGAATTAAAATTGGAGGAAATTATTCTCTTCTAAAATGTTACCTTAAATGGAGAAAATAATTCACTCTTCAATGCCATCTTAGAAGTGAAAGGAGTCTTAAGCAGTAAAACAAATGTTTTTCCTGTGAAAGGATGAACTAAGTTTTTTGTTTTTGTTTTGAGACAAGGTCTCACTATGAAGTTTGGGCTGGCCTTGAGTATGACTGTGTAACCCAGGCTGGCCTTGAACTCATGGTGATCCTTTTCCCTCAGCTTCCTAAGTGATGGGATCACAGGTGTATGCCGTAACACCTGACTGAACTAAGTATTTTTAAATGCTGCGTGTGGTGGTGCATGCTGGTAATCTCAACCCTGGGGAAGCTGAGACAGGAAGATCATCGTTGGAGGCAATCCTGGCCTGTGAAGCTGTTCAAGGCTGACCTAGACCACATGGCAAAACTGTCTCAATCTCCTGCCCCCCAAAACGGGATGATTCATATTTATTTTTTCTTGTCTAGAGTATTGTAGGATGACTCTATTTTTATTTTTGTGTTGATATAGTTGTTTGCATGGGAAAATATAGGAGAATAAATTTCTCTTTGTAGAATTTCTCTATTTCAAAAAGCTTTTTTTTTTTAAACAATAATATTTATTGGTATCTGATATTTATATGTTGCTTGCCTTTAACTCTGGAAAAAATAGTCATCGAATTAGTTGGTCTGCATTTATATTCCAAAGGGAAATAGTGTACTCCTATATATGTGGAATTTGCAGTTGCTGCATTTTTTTTTTTAACACTTTCAGTGTGAGAGAAAGCAATCATTTTAAAAGAAGATAACAAATTTCCAAATTTGCAGAAGAATAGTGAATAACATTTGAACTTTTAAGATTCTGGATTATTATTAGTAGGACTGTCATTTAATTGGTATACTTTTGGCTCCTGTGCTGTGCAGATTTACTGCTATCTTGACTTGCCAGGTTTTTTGCTTGTTATTTTGCTTAATGTTACTATATGGAACATGAAGAAAATAGAATGTTTAACACATAGAAAAGTAGTTTCAAAAATCATAATTGGAAGACGTGGCTGTGGTCATGAAGAGGTGCCCACTTGGCAGTGGCAGCCAGAGACTGGGAGATGCTGGTGGGGGAAGAATAGCCAGCTGGAATTATAAAATCATCACCTGATGTTTCTGGGCCTCAGATGTGAAATCTGATGGAGCAGCCCTGAGAAGAGTGCTCTGCTACCGGAGCATGAAGGAAAGCTAACAGCTTGTCCTTATTCTGACTTGGGAGCGTAACATTGGACAGGTGAGATGTGGCCTTCATTCCCTGACAATAATAAACTAGTATTTGGAGATCACTGTGAGAAGATAGTGGGTGAAAAATCTGGTCAGGTGTTACTACAAGATACTAATATCCATGGATAAGTAATTAATAGACTACAGGTTTGATTTATTTATTTTTGTCTTTTTGAGATACAGTCTCACTATGCAGTTCAGGCTGGTCTTGAACTTGCAATAATCCTCCTGCCTTAGCCTCCCCCATGCTGTAATTACAGGCATACATCACCAGGCCTGGCTTCAAGCTACAGGTTGTTAAGCCAAATGGCCCTTTATAGACTGCAGGTGTTATTTACTTTGTGTAGAAGAATTAGTTGGAATGCAGTGTAGCACATGTCTGTAAATCTTTACACAAAAAATGAGTCATAATGTAAAAATTCTTTGGAATTAATAAAGAAAATTTGTTCCTCATGACCAAAGATACTTCAGGTGCAGGGTAACCCCCAGGTCCTGCAGTTGTTACCTACTACTCAGGCAGGGAACCTCAGCCATGTCTTCTCTTTCAGGTAGTCAACATGTGCAGTACAGAGCATCCCACTGGTTCCAGATGCACGGGTGCAGGCATCTCCCCAAAAGGATGTGGTCTCTTTGCGACAAATAATGAAATCTCCAATTTCGCTTCATTTCTCCCAGACAAAAGGGGAACGTTGTATTCTGTGTCAGAGCCCCATGATCAGGAAGATTTAGAACACTTTTAAAAAGAAAAATGACTGGCCGAGTGTGTTGGTGCATGCCTGTAGTCCCAGCATATTTGGGAGGCTGATGCAGCAGATCACCACAAGTTCACGGCCAGCTTGGGCTACAAAGTAAGTTCAAGGCCAGCCTGAACTACATAGTGAGACCTTGTTTCAATTCCCCTCCTCCCATAATGAAGAGGACATTAGAAAATGGAAAAATAAACAGAACTGATACTGTCAAAATGGTCCTATTTCTAGAGCTGATCTATAGATTTAATGCAATTTCAATTATAATAGCAATAGAATTCTTCACAGAACTAGAAAAAACAGTCCTAAGATTTATATAGAACCAGAAGAGACCCAGAATAGCAAGAGCTATCCTGGGCAACATAAAGCAGGAGGTATCAGAATTCTGGATTTCAGATTATACTACCAAGTTAAACTGCCAAGGGATAAAAACAGTATGGTGCACATACTAGCACAAAACAGATATGCAGATTAGTAAAAGAGTATAGAAGATGAAGAAAACAACCCCAGGTGCATTAAGCCATCTGAACTTCGACAAAGGAACTAGAAACATACAGTGGAGGAAAAATAGCTTCTTTAAAAAGTGTGTTGGGAAAATTAGTTACACACATGTAGAAGATTGAATGTAGATTGAATCCATCTCACTTGTGCATGCATTAAAATCAAAGTGGATCAAACATAGCTATTAAAACAGTCTGCTGGAATATAAAATAGGCAAACTGTTCAAAATAGAAGCATAGGAAAAGACTTTCTAAACAGAACCCTAATTGCACAATAAATAAAAGCATGAAGAATTAACAAATGGAATCCTATAAGATTAAAAGGTTACACGGTAAAAAATCTACACAGTGAAGGAAACAGTAGGGTGAAGAGACAACCTATAGAATGAGAAAAAAATTTTGCCAATAACATGTCAGACAAAAATATCTGGACTATACAAAAAACTGAAAAATTAGATTGCCCCTTCAATAAAAGGCCCAGTAAAAAAAAAAAAGGGCAAATGATATGAATAGATACTTTTTAAGGGAAATACTGATGGCCAATAAACATGTGAAAAGATACTTAACATTTCTGGTCATCAAAGAAATGTAGATTAAAACAACATTGAGCCAGGCATGGCAGACTGAGGTAGGAATATCACTGCAAGTTCTGGGTCAGTCTGAACTACACGGTGAGAACGCCTTTTCTTTTTTTTTTGGGGGGGTGGTCTTTTTGAGATAGGGTCTCACTATGCAATTCAGGCTGGCCTTGGGCTCACTTTGTAGCTCAGGCTGGTCTCAAACTTGGAACAATCCATCTGCCTCAGTCTCCTGAGTTCTGGGATTACAGGAGTGTGCCACCATGCCTGGCTGTGAGATCTTTTCTTGAAAAACCAAAACAACAACATTGAGGTGTCATCTTATTCCAGGAAAAATGGCTATCATCAAAATTAAGACAAGCAGTAAATACTGCCAAGACTGTAGGGAAAATGACACCTTTCTACATTGTTGGTGGGAATGTAAACTGGTACACCCACTGTGGAAATCAGTATGGAGATTCCTTAAACTAAAATGACGAATTCCATTTGATTCATCTGTTCTTATTATCTTCCCTGAAGAGTTAAGATGTACCACAAGTGATATATGCATACCCATGTTTATAGTGGCACACCTCATACATAATAGCTGAAGTTTAGAAGTGGCCTATGTGTCCATCAGCAGATGAATTGGTCAAGAAAATGTATTTATGCACAATAGAGTACTGTTCTGCTGTAAAGAAAGATGAAATTGAGTCATTTGTAGGAACACAAGTGTACCTTGAAACCATCTTGCTAAATGAAATAATTCAGATACAAGCTTAAATACCCCCTAACTTCTCTTGTATAAATAATGAAGAAAAGGACCAATGATAGGAAATAGGAAATTAAATCCTTTGCAAATGTGAAGTGGGAGTGGGAGAGGAGGAAAGAATGAAAAGAATTAGGCTATGTTAAGCACACCTCCCTGAGAATTAGGCTATGTTAAACACACCTCCCCTGGGCTGGGGATTTAGCTCAGTGGTGTAAGCACCTGCCTGGCAAGTGTAAGGTCATGAGTTCAATCCTCAGTACCAAAAAAACAAAACAAAACAAGGCACACCTCCCCCAAACTTAACATTTATTGGAAATATGCAGTAATAAAAAGAATTGAAAATAGAAAACTGACAATATTTGTTCAGTTTTCACCTTAAAAAGAAAAAGGGAATGGGAAGCCAGATCTGAACCTTAGCTGGCTGCGGATCACATAGAAACAGCCAGTTGTCCTCGAATGTCAGAAGTGCCAACCATGATGTACACGTGAAATTCCAGCAGGTAGGAGGATCTCTGGGAGTTCAAGGCCACTGATTACATAGATCCTGTCTCAAAAAACAGAAAGCAAAAAAAGTGTCAGAAGTTGCCAGGGATTTAGCTTAGTGGCACAAGCGCCTGACTGGCAAGCACAAGGTTGTGAGTTTCATCCCTTGGTACCAAAAAAAAAAAAAAAAAATGTAGCCAGCCAGACAAATGACATGGTTGGGTGCATCATCTGTCAGGAATTGCTTGCTACATGAGCTTGCAGGCCTACACACACTGTTTTAGTTGCTCCTAATGATCATCCCTGCGCTCTACCTGCTTCTGTCAAGTTGGATCTGTAACAGTCCCATCTACCAAAAAAGTGCATTATCCAGCTTGCAAGCAAGTGTTATAAATGTTCCAAATATAAATGCCAGCAGTAAAATCATGCAACTGCTACCCAAAGTCAGGAAATCCTTTTCTGAATAGGAGGGAAATTAAGAGGACTCACTAGAATTGTCAGATGTTGACAGTAAATCTTTTGAGTGTTAGGCATACATTGCATACAGTGTCTAGAGTACATAAGGAACACAATATACCCATTTCCCTTCTGGGATACAAGAGCAAGCCAGGAACTGCAGTCCCCATGGGCTGCACCATTGGCATCTACTAGCTTATGATAGTCCAGAATGATGTTGCCCTCTGTAGGAAAGCAATGCCCTGTGCACCTGTGTTGATCAGAGAACAAGGGTGTGTGCAGGACTCTGCACTGCCCCTTGGCAACATGTGTTTGCGTGCAGCCCTTCTGCCACCTGCCAGGCAGCTCCTGGACCAGATGCCAGGCCAGTTCTGTGAACTCAACCTGTGTTGTGAGTGTTTGGATGGAGTGAGTGTTACTATGAGTCACATTTACAACAGTTACCTGGCAAGTTAGAGATTTCATGTGACTGAAAGCTTGCAGCTCTTCAAGTTGGGGAGGAAGTATTTTTACTGTTTGATTATAGAGGCACTAGAGATAGCATGTTGGGTTAACTTTGGTGGTCCGTATAATTTCTAGACATTTGAAGTATTAGTACCGGCAGAACATTTCTGCTTCTTGGTGGCTGAAGTGCCTTGTGTCTGAAACATCTTGTTTTGACTGCTGTTGGGGCAACAGCTGCCACACTCAGGTAAAAACCTCAAGAACCAAGAGTGATGGGAGACACTAAAAGACTTCAGAGTTTTGGCAGTCAGTGACAGATTTTAAAACTGTTGAATTCATTTTGTTTTTTTTCCCACTTCGTTTTGTGTTTTCACCTTGTCTTTTCTGTCCCAGAAGCTAGCACATGCCAGGTGGGTACTTTACCATTTAAGCTACATCTCCAGCTCTCTTTATTTTGATACAGACCCTTGTTAAGTTGCCCAGGTCGGTCTTAGAGTTGCAATCCTTTTTTCTTAGCCCCCTGAATAGTTGGAATTTCAAGTGTGTGACACCCAGGCAATACAAACATGTTGAGGGCATTTGTATTTTTCAGTTCTTCCCTCAAGAGAAACTAAGGATTTTCTATGGGTACGGTGCTGTGATGTTTTCTTTTGTGATTCTTTACCTTCTGAGTGAACCCTCTGGAGTCTGTAATGCCTGCCCTATGTGTTATTGCTAATGCATGTTTGTACCAAATCCTGTGTTGTGTCTCTGGGTATAGTACCTGGTAAGAAATTGTGTGGCACAACCTAACAGGAAAGAAATTGTGGCACAACCTAACAGGAAAACTTTTGTTCTCTCCATCCAGTTTAGATGATCATAATACAGGTTTGCCCTAAACTTTTTCCACAGCTGATTAAAATGGAAATATTTTTGTCAAGAAAAGTATC
The DNA here is from genome assembly GCA_004027455.1 of Hydrochoerus hydrochaeris. Lineage (NCBI taxonomy): Eukaryota > Metazoa > Chordata > Mammalia > Rodentia > Hydrochaeridae > Hydrochoerus > Hydrochoerus hydrochaeris. The sequence continues at coordinate 60,627 of PVLA01007053.1, read as the reverse complement.
ATAGGAGGAAAATTTTAGAAAAAACAATTCTGTTTAAGGAAAAGGGGACAAGAATTTACAATTTATATTATGTATAGACTATTTTGCTCTAGGGAAGACCATAGGATTTTGCACATATTTTATTTTTATGGATCTGATAATTATGTTCTAATGAGATTTTTGAGACAAGGTCTTAACATAGCATAGGCTGACCTCAGATTTGCAGTATCCTTGTGCTTCAGCCTCTTGAGTGTTGGGTTTAAAGCTGTATATAAGTGTGCTGAGTTTCTAATGAGATTTTAAATACCACAAACTACTACACAGGTAGTATGATTTGTAGATTACAAATTGACCAGAAGTGAAAAGAGCATGGCATTGTTAGCAATGGTTCCTTGTTAGCATGTACCAGTTGAGTGGTTACTATATCTAGCATAGATATCTTGCTTATTTAACACCAGGGTCTTGTGCCTTTGAGGAAGTATGTTGCAGGGTAGCTGAGTTAGGAGTGGAGTAGGTGGTGTGAATGGCAGGCATGGCAGGACAAGGTGCAGGGATTGTGGGCTGATGGCCCTGATCGCACCACATCCTCTGTGGAACAACAGATCCTTCTGATTGATACCTGGGAGAGTGGAGAAGGGCACCTGAACAATACATTCCAGCTACTGCTGTTCAAGAGGCCACTGATCAATCTTTGCTGTCCTCTAATCTTTACTTTTGCCCTTTTCCTTTAAATTTTCCAAATATCATGTAGAATAATATCTTTTTTTTGTACTGGGGATCAAACTTACAACCTTGCACTTGCCAAGCAGATGCTTATGCCACTGAGCTAAATCCCTGGCCTAGAATAATACTTGAATAATTGGCCTTAGGTATTTATAAGTTTAGCATTCATGGTTTCAGCCAACCTTGGATTGAAAATATTTGGAAAAAAATTATGTCTGTAATAAGTATATACAATTTCTTGTTAATCTGTAAACAAATCAGTATAACACTATGTAGTATTTACATCATATTAGGTATTTATTTTTTATTTTTATTTTTTGGTACCAGGGATTGAACTCATGACTGTGCGCTTGCAAGGCAGGCACTTATGGCACTGAGCTAAATCCCTAGCCCCTGTATTAGGTATTTTAAATAATACTGTACAGAGGGGTTTTAAAGTATTCAAGAGAATGTATATTGGTCAGGAAAATACTGCACCATTTTATATAAGGAACTTCAACATCAGGGCTGGGGTGGAGTGGTGTAGACCAGCAGTGGGGTTTTGGATTCAAGTGACACCCCTACCCCAATATCAAGGGTGAAAAACAGCTATACTGTACTTGAAATTTTGTTATTTTTTTAAATAGTAAAAATATATTTTAAAAGACTTTCCCCTTTCAATTTTGTACTTTTTTTTATTCCTCAGGAAGACTACTTTCAACTGTTGTCTTACTCATGATACAAACTCAGACATGGGACTCTACCCTTAGAGAAAATATTTTTTTTTTACAAAGTCTTATTTTGCATTGTAGTAAACTGTTTCAAACTTCTATTACAGGGATCAAACTCACAACCTTGTGCCTGACAGGCAGGTGCATATGTCACTGAGCTAAATCCCTGGCCCTTAAACTTCTATTTAAAGACTAATACAAACAAGTAACCATACTGTGCTCTGACTGAAATAGACAACTGCAGTGTATTTTTATTAATATTACTGTATAAATGATGTCAGTATTTGCTTATCTAGCAATACAGGTTCTGCTATCTCATTTTCTACATAACTGTTTCAAAACAAAGGAAGAGAATTGACATAAAAATAACTACTGATACAAAAATATACTTATTCAGGTATTCAGTGATAAGGAAGATGGGGCATCCAGATGACTGGAATTTTCATCTGTTTCATCAAGAAGTGAACTGCTTTTTAAGGGAAGGGATAGCATAGTGAAAAGTGGGTGACATTAAAGTATATGCCTAGGCTTTTTGAAAAAAATTTAAAAAAATTTTTTTTAAGAGGAAAAAAGCAAAACAGAAAAAGAGGTAGAAATAATACGGAATTTCAGAAAAAAATAAACAGTAAGAAATTACTAAGTGATAAATTACATATTGTCTTCTTAAACATAGTTGTTCAAGTTACAAAGTTAAAGCATATAGAGTAGACATTAAAACAGTGAGGCTGCAAAGAAGTTCAGTGATCCAATAACAACTTAGCAACAGTTATCAATTCTACACACTTAAACATAAATGCAGTTATATCCTTTAGAGCACTTTCTGTTCCTTGTTTTTTTTTTTAAATTTTTGTTTTATTTAAAGAGAAACAAAAGCATGTATAGGGTAGAGATAGTACGGAATTTCAAAAAAAAGATAAACAATAAGAAATCACTAGTTGATAAATGACATTATCCTCAGAAATAGTTGTTCAGGTTACAAAATTAAAGCATACAAAGTAGATATTCAAACAGTGAGAGTGTAAACAGCTATGCATGCATGAATCTCTACATGTATTTCTATCCTTTCTGTATTAGAGGGAAGGCGTTTTTTTTGTACTGGGAATTGAACTCATGACTTGCATTTGCCAGGCAAATGCTGTAGCTAGGCAATATTAATATAGGATATGGTATTGATAGTTTCCACTAAGTGGCCTGCTATAAGTTACTAAGATAGAGGGAGTTTTTGTGGGTGGGGAAATGAAGAAATTTTATTATCATTATTTTTTTTTTGTGGTATTGGGGATTGAACTCATGACCTTGCCCTTGCCAGGCAGATACTTATACCACTAAGCTAAATCCCTGGCTCCAAGAAATTTTATTTCTGCAGTGGTTGCTAGTTCCCATATTTTTAGTAATATACAGGTTCTAATTTCAGTGAAAGGGAAAAAAGCATATTCTTCCCTTTTTTCTTATTTGTATAGTTAATATATAACTATGCCTTTTATTTGATTGGAATCCAGAAGTCAAGCAGATATCTTGACTTAAATTGTATGTGTGTGTGTGTGTGTGTATGTATGTATATATATATATATATATATTTTTTTTTTTTCTTACATTTAGATAGAGTTTACATTCAAGAGGAAATAATCCAGAGAAAGAAGAACAAGCAGATCAAGATGTGTAGCTCTGTGGCTGCAAAATTGTGGTTTTTGACAGATCGTCGCATCAGGGAAGATTACCCCCAAAAAGAGATCTTAAGAGCTTTGAAGGCCAAATGTTGTGAGGAGGAACTGGACTTTAGGGCTGTGGTGATGGATGAGGTGGTGCTGACAGTTGAACAAGGAAACCTGGGTAAGTCTGTGTTGAGTGATATTTTAAGATTTTATTGAAAATGTGGTTAATTTGCAAGTTTTAGGGAGTAACTGATAAATCAGTTAATAGCCTTATCATTACTAGTTACTAGGTTTTCATCATCTAATGAAAACCTAGTGTATTTTATGGGAGAAATAACACAGATAGTTCCCTAGTTATGTTATTTAGTTAGGAAACAGTTAAAAGTCTATGTGTGTGTGTGTTTGTGTGTGTGTGTGTGTTTGTGTTTTATTGGGGATTGAACCCAGGGCCTTTTCATGGAGCTATATCCCTACCCCTTTTTTAAATTTTAGGGCCAGTAGTATAAACACCTGCCTGGCTAGTGCATGATTGTGAATTTGATTCCCAGTACCAAAAATAAAAACAAACAAAATTGAGATAAGGTCTTGCTGAGTTGTACTGTTGCATAAGTTGGGCTCAGTCTTAGGATCCTATTGCATCAGCTGCTCTGAGTGCTGTGACTATAGAAGAATATTGCTATGCCTGGCCGTTTTTTTTTTTTTGTCTTTTTGAGACAGGGTCTTTTTATGGTGTTCAGGCTGACCTTGAGCTCACTTTGTAGCCCAGGCTGGTCTCGAACTCACAACGATCCTCCTGCCTCAGCCTCCCCCTGCCTCAGCCTCCCGAGTGCTGGGATTATAGGTTGACCCACCTCGCCTGGTTTATGCCTGGCTTTTAAATGAGTTTCTTATACACAGCATGTATCTTTTTTTTTTAAAATCTTTTTAGCATCCCAAGTACTGGAATTATAGACATATGTCACTATGCCTGGCTTTTTTTTTTTTTTTTTTAGTTTTTCTAGCTTTTTGTTTGTTTTTGCTGTTTCTTCCCTTTTTTTTTAATTTGGTACCAGGGATCTAACTCATGACCGGACCGCATGCTTGCAAGGTAAGCACTTATGCAGCTGAGCTAAATCCCCAGCCCCTGTTTGTTTGTTTTTATACCGGGGGTTGAGCTTGTGACATCATGTTTGCCAGGCAGACACTTAAGCCACTGAGCTAAATCCCTGACCCTTGCCTTTTATAGTTTTAATTGAGCGTTTTATGTTTCTGATTTACGTTTTTTTAGTGGTTGCCTTAGGGTTTATAATATTCATTAAGGACTAATCCAAGTTTACTTCCAAATGTTACTATACTATTTCATAGATACAAGCACTTTGTAATAGGAAAATGTTACCAGTTTTTCTCTCTGGTTGCTGAAATTGACATTTGTATATGTATCCCCAGTACTGAGGGCCAGAGCTAGGACCTTACACATGCTAGGCAAGAGCTCTACCACTGAGCTATTTCCCCAACCCTTTTATTTTTCAAGAGAGGGTTTTACTAAGTTGCCTAGGTTATTTTGATTTTGTAATCTTTCTGCTTAGCTATCTGAGTAATTGGAATTATTGGCATGTGCCACTCTACCTGTCTTACTTTTTCTTGAGATAGGGTTTGCTGTGTAGTTCAGGCTGGTCTCAAATTATGAGTGTGGTTTTAAAACTTACCTGTGGAGCATAGTGTCACATGCCTGTAATCCCAGCATTTGGGAGGCTGAGGTAGGAGGATCACTCCAAGTTCAAGGCTAGCCTGCATTACATAGTGAGTTTAAGCCTAACTATGTACTACACATAGTGAGACCTTGTTTCAAAAAAAAAATGAAAAAACAAACCTTTGTCCTTTTGTGTGAGCCTCCATTATAGGTGTGCACCACCGCACTGAACTCTGCTCTACTTACTTTTGAAGGACCATTTTGCGGAGTATAGAGTTCTGGGTGTGTGTGTGTTTGTGTGTGTGTGTGTATGTATGTATGTGTATGTGTTTGTGTGTGTGTGTATGTATGTGTATGTGTTTGTGTGTGTGTTTGTCCTAGGGGTGTTTTACATACTTAGTTCCGATCTTTTCTTGCTTGTATAGTTCTGAGACTACAGATGTCATTCTTTTTTTTTTTTTGATACTGAGGATCAAACTCACAACCTTGTGCTTACCAGGCAAGTGCTTGAGCCTCTGAGCTAAATCCTCAGCCCCAGGTGTCATTCTTAATATTCCCCCAAAAAGATAATTTGCTTTTTTTCTCTGATTTCTTTTGGAAGTTTTTTTAAAATCATTTGATGTTTGAATATGATATACTGAAGTGCAATTTTTGTACTACTAGTCTTGTTTTGTCTTCTTTGTGCTTTCTGAATTTCTGAACTAGCATCTGACATTAATTTAGGGAATTTTGTAGTCATTGTTTCAAATATTTATTGCTTTCCTTTATATACACACATAAGCTGGGGGGTAGATTATTGTGCCCTTGGTTCACTTCCCAGTGCTGCCGGTTAAAGAAGTATATTATTTTGGGCTGGGAATATAGCTCAGTGGTAGAACCACTTGTCGAGTAGACAGTGAGGCCCTGGGTTTAATCTTCAGCATCAGCAAGGGGTAAAAAGTTACTAATTGAACCATTTTTTTAAAAAATAAAGTATTTCTAGGAGTGCTATTGATTTCACACATTTATTACTCTCTTCAGTACAGAAAAAAAAAGAGTTTAAAGCAGAGAAACAGATGTGGCAAAATTTATAGCTCTATGACAGCTGTGTCCAGCTCTAATTATTAAGTTCTGGGCTAATTTTGTTATAATAAATAGAATTTTTGGTACTGGGGATTGAACTCATAACCTTGTGCTTGTCAGGCAGGTGCTTATAACACTGAGCCAGATCCCCAGCCTAAGAGATTTTTTTCCTTAAACAGTAGTGTTTTCCTTTCCTAAAGTTCAAAACATTGGTAGTTTTACTTTTAAGGATGGCCCTTATTTATGATGCCACAAGATTAGTACATATTTGATGAATTATTTTGTTTTTATAAGGATGTTGGGTAACTCAGGTAAAATTAGCCTGCAAAACCCTCTCCTTTTAGAAACTTAATGTTGAAATAGTTTTAAATTTATAGAAATATCGCAAAAATGATACAAAGAACTGTGTGCTGTTTACTCAGTTTTCACTAACTGCTGACATTTCATGCTGCTCAGGATGGAGCCCAGGGGTTCTACCTTGGTAGGTAAGCACTGTACCACTGAGCTACAGAGCTGCATCTTAACTCCCATCCTTTTGGTTTTTATTTTGATTGTTGTCTGAGACAGAATTGGGCTATAATTGGGTTAAGTTGTCCAGGTTGTCTTTGAATTTGCCAGTCATCTTGCCTCACCTTCTAAGTTGCTAGCATTTATAGCTCTATGACAGATGTGCCCAGCTGTAATTGTCAACATTTTATCACATCTGTTTATCTGCTTTAAACTTTTTTTTCTGTACTATTAGAGAAAAGTGCAGCTTTTTTTTTTTTTTTGGGTTTTTTTGAGACAGGATCAGGCTGGCCTTGAGCTCACTTTGTAGCCCAGGCTGGTCTTGAACTTGTAATGACCCTGCCTTAGCCTCCCAGTACTGGGATTATAAGTGTGAGCCACCACGCCCTGCTTCATAGATAGAAGTATTCTTTTTTTTTTTTGGTACCGGGGATTGAACTCAGGACTGCACGCTTGCAAGGCATATGTTTATGCCACTAAACTAAATCCCCAGCCCTACCAGCTTTATTTTTGAGATGGGGGTCTTACCGTGTTGCCAAGGCTGGCCTTGAGTTTGTGATTCTCCTGCCTCAGCTTTCTGAATAGATGGATTATTATACCAGTGTACCTGACTTCTACTGTTAGTAGTCTAATGGTGAGTTTATTTTTATCTTGGTTCTTCTACACTGTAAGAAGGGGTTATCTCTTCTCTGTCTTATTTGTACCACTAAGGATTTATTTTATTCTTTAGGTTTATATCATTTTTTAAAAATTGGAGTGTCTGTCAAGCCAGGCATGGTAACACATACATGTAATTCTAGCACTTGGGAGGCTAAGGCAGGAGAATCACCACAAGTTTGGGTCCAACCTCTACTACTTGAATGAGTTTAAGGCCAGCCTGAACTACACAGTGAGGCCCTTTATTCATAAAAAAAAAAAAAAAAAAAAAAAATTGGTACTTACCTTTCTCCATGCTGTTTTTAACACACTAACTTTGTAGTATAATTTCAAATTCAGGATTGTGATGTACCCTGCCCTGCCTTTGTTGTCTAGAATTGCCTTTGCTACTCTAGGTCTCTTCTGGTTCCACATGAATTTTCTTGTGATTGTTTTCTCTAATTCTGTAAGAATTGGTATTTTAATCGTGTTGGTGTTTTAATTGTGATTGCATTAAATCTGTGTAACAATTTTGGAAATGTGGCCATTTTCACTATATTGGCTTTTAATACCCAAAGTAAAGGATGTCTTTCGATTTTCTGATATCCGCTCTGATTTCCTTTTTCAGAGTATTGTAGTTTTCAATGCAGAGATCATTTACTTCATTAGGGTAATTCCTAGGTATTTCATTGTTTTAGATGCCATTGTATTGTTTCCCTGATTGACATTGGGTTTATTTGTGTATAGGAATGCTATTTATTTATTTATTTATTTATTTATTGTCTTTTTGAGACAGGGTCTTGCTTATGTGGTTTAGGCTGGCCTTGGGCTCTCTTGGTAGCCCAGGCTGGTCTCGAACTTGCAACAATCCACCTGCCTCAGCTTCCCGAGTTCTAGGATTACAGGAGTATGCCACCACGTCTAGCTAATGCTGTTGATTTTTGCATGTTGATTTTTTTGAATCCAGCTATGGGACTGAATTTTTGTTTACTAAATCTAGAAGTTTTTTGGTGAAATCTTTGGGATCTTCTATGTAGAGTATCATGTCACCCATTTGTACTGATAATTTAACTTCTTCCTATCTTTTTCCTTTTATTGCTTTCTCTTGTCTAATTGCTCTGGATAATGTTTCCAGAAGTATATTGCATAAGAGTGGTTAAAGTAAGCATCCTTGGCTTGTTCCTGATTTTAGAGTAAAAACTCAGTTTTTATCCATTTATTATGGCTGTTAAGTTTGTCTTAGATGGCTTTTATCAGATTCAGGATAAAGACCATCTCTTCCAGTATTCTGTATGTGGGGTTTTCTTATGAATGGGCATTGGGCTTTGTCAGATACTTTTTCTCCATTTGTTGAGATGACCATATGGTTTTTGTCTTTGGCTCTGTTAGTATGATATATTACATTTATTGATTTCAGTATGTTGATCCATCCCTGGATCCCTGGGATGAATCTTACTTGGTGTTGGTATATAATTTTGTTGGTGATTTGCTGTATTCTGTTTGCCAGTATCTTGAGGATTTTCTTTGCTTTTTTTTTTTTTTTGTACCGGGGATCTAATAGCCTTGCACTTTCCAGGCAGGCGCTTATGCCGCTGAGCTAAATCCCCAGCCCATCTTGAGGATTTTCATGTATATGTGTTTAGGGATATTAGCCTGTAGTTCATTCTTTTGGTAGGGTCCTTCTCATGTTATGGGATCAGGTCAGTGCTTGCTTCCAGGAATGATTTTGGAAATGTTAGTTACCTCTTAATTTCATTAAAGAGATTGATAAGTAGGTGGTATTAGTATTAGGTCCTATTTAAATTACTTGTAGAATTTATCAATGAATCTGTCAGGGCCTGGCCTTTCTTTGTTGGTACATTTTTAATTACACTTTCAATTTCATTGACTGTACTATCTTATTTAGAATTTTTTATTTTTGCGATTTAGCTTTAGTAATTCATATGTAACTAGGTATCTACCCATTTCTTCTGTGTTTTCTGTCTTATTAAAATGTAGGTTCTTGAACTAGATATAGGATTTTCTGCAGGATCTGCTGTGATTCACCCTTTTCATTTGTAATTGCATAGATCTTTCTTTTGGTAAGGTTGGTTAAGGATTTGTCACTTTTATTTATTCTTTCAAGGAACCAACTCTTCAATTTATCGATTCTTATTGTTTTCTTAGTCTCCATTTCATTAATTTCTCCTTTAATCTCTGTAATTTCCTCCCTTACATTAGCTTCGGGCTTGACATACTCTTCTTTTTCTAGAAGCTTGAAGTTCAACATTGGCTTATTTGAGCTTGTTCTGTTTTTCTGAAATAGAAATTTACCACTATGAATTTCCCTTTAGGACTGCTTTCATTGTGTTCCATGACTTTCAGTATGTTGGATTGGTATTATCTTTTAATTGTAGGGATTGTCTAATTTCTTCATTTCATTTGTTATCCATAGGTTGTTACAGAAAAGTGTTGCTAATTTCCATGTTTATGCAGTGTTTGTGGTTCCTTTTGCCATGGTTTTCCAATTTCATTGCTCTCTGGTCAGATAATTTGCATGGGATAATTTCAGTTATTTTACAGAAGCTAGTATGTGTTCTATTTTAGAGAAAGTTCCATGTGCAGCTAAGAAGATTGTGTATTCTGATGTGAGATGGAATACTCTGCAAGCATCTACTAAGACCATTTATTTGTTCCAAGGTTTGGTTCAGTTCTTGTATTTTCTTTCTTTGGTTCAGTTCTTGTCTGTCTGTCTGTCTGTCTGTCTTTCTTTCTTTCTTTCTTTCTTTCTTTCTTTCTTTCTTTCTTTCTTTCTTTCTTTCTTTCTTGTCTAGTTGATCTATTTGTGATAGTGGTGTATTGAGGTCCTGCATTGTAATTGTATTAGTGCTTATTTTTTCATGCCTGTTAATATTTGGGATAGATAGATAGATAGATAGATAGATAGATAGATAGATAGATAGTTGGGTGCACTGGTTTTTGATGCATATATATTTATAGTTGTTATCTCCTCCTTGGACTGTTCTGTTTACAAGGATTATAAATGACCTTTGTCTCTCATAAGTCTTATTTGAAATCTATTTTGTCTGCAAATTAGAATAGTTACCTCTACCGTTTAAGGGGTTTCTGTCACAGAGTATTATTTCCATCCTTTGACCTTCAGTCTGTGAATTTCTTTTTTAATTAAATGTGTTTCATATGTGCAGTGTATTGTTGGAGCTTGCTTTTTTTTTTTTTCTTTTTTTGGTACTGGGGATCGAAGGATCTTGCTTCTTAATCCATTCTGCTAATCTGTTTCTTTCAATTGGTGAATTGAGACCTTTAATATTGATAGTTATAACTGATATTTATTGACTTATTCTTGTCACAATATTTTCCTATTGTTGCCTCCACATTTTTCCTTCTCTGTTTAATTGCTAGCATTTTCTGATATTCATTCTTTTGGGGTTCATAGAGCTGTAATCCTTGTTGTGTTTTTCTAGAATGTCCTTCAGCACATTTTGGGGTGCTTATTTGGTGGTCATGATTAAATGTTCCTTGTCATGGAAATACCTTATTTGTCCATCAATTTTGAAAGATAGTTTGGTGGGATATATCAGTCTGTGTTGGAGGTTATTCTTTTCTTCTTTTTGAGAGGGTTTCATTATGTAGTTCAAGCTGGCCTTTGTATCCCAGACTGGCCTGGAACTCATAGTGATCCTCCTGCCTCAGCCTCCCAAATGCTAGGATTACAGGCATGAGCCACCATGCCCTGCAGAAGTTTTTTTTTTCTTTTAGGATTTGAAATACTTCAATCAAAACTCTCCTTGACTTGAGGGTTTGTGTTGAAGTCTGCTGTGAATCTGATGGGCTTTCCTTTATAGGTTTCTTTTCTCTAACGGCTTTTTTTCTTTTCTTTTTCTTTTTTTTTTTTTTTTGTCTTTTTTTTGAGACAGGGTCTCTCTATGCAGTTCAGGCTGGCCTTGAGCTCACTTTGTAACCTTGGCTGGTCTTGAACTTGCAAGGATCCTCCTGCCTCAGCCTCCTGAGTGCACCACCACACCCAGCTTCTAACAGCTTTTAGTATGCTGTTCTTGTGTGGAATTTCTGGTCTTCTGACTATTGTGTCCCTTGATGTAGATATTCTTTGATCAAGGCTAATTGGAGTTCTATGTGCCTTACTTATCTTTATGTCAAATTTTTTTTCCATGCTTGGGAAGTTTTCTGCCATTAATTGTGTGAACAGGTTTTTTTTCTTTCCTTTTTTTTCTCTTTGTGCTGTCTCCTGCTTTTTCATTGGCTTTGATCTGTTATGTTATTCCTCTTTGCATCATCTAGCATCTGTTGGACTGACTTGCATCATCTAGCATCTGTTGGACTGACTTTTTGTAGTTCTTCACTATTTTTAAGAAATCTTTCTTTTTCAGGATCACTAACCACAATCCTGTCTTTTGTATGTGAGACTCTATTCTCACATTGGCTCATTCTGCTGCATATACTTTCATTGCAGTTTTTAATCTCCTAAATACTTGTGTGGATCTGTTCCATTGATTTCCATTTCTTTCCAATATTGGACAATCATGATTTCCATCATTTTCCTAAGCTCCTTTTTTTCTCTTTCTTTTCTTCTCTCTTTTTTAAAATCTGTATCTACTGTAGAGTCACTAACCATGTCTTTCATTATGATCACCACCTCTATAGTTATCTGAAAATTTATCTCTGATTTGATTTTTTTTCCTAGTATCATTCATTTGCTTTTATGCTTCTACTCTTATCACTTCAGAAACTCCAGGTGAGTGGCTTTTGAATCATTTCATCTCATTGCCCCCAGAGTTTTCTGTTGCTAAATTTGAAGTATGGGGTTGCATCTTGTTTAACAAGTATTTCCTCATTTTCTGTTTTTTAAATATGTTTTAATTCCTGGGTTGGTACTTAAAAAGTGCTTATGGCAAGTAGCTTCATTGGTAATTGTTTAGAACTCTTAGAAAATGACTACTTCTCAGAGAAGTTTTCCAGGTGTTACTGGCTTTTGGCTTTTGAGTGTGTTTCAAGATTCCACCTCTTCAATTTATTGAGGATGAGAGGTTGCTGCCTATGTGGCTTAGCCCCTAGTTCTTCAGGATGGGCCTGTAGTATTTTTTATCACCCTAAAATATTGCAGTCTTGAAATACCAGGAACAACTAAGTAGAACAAATGTGTCACCTTGGCTAAAGTAGTACAGTCAGTGATAATACCATCAAACATAGCCTAGAAAATCACTAACAACTGGATGTGGTGGCTCATGCGTGTAATTGTACTCAGGAGGTTGAGGCAGGAGTATTACTGCGTGTTTGAGCTCAGCGGGTTACATAATGAGGCTTTGTCTTAAAAAACCAAAATATAAAGAAAGAGTCATGCATTGCTGTAACTATTAATTTGTTACCTTTAACTGTGTGAGCTACATTTTTGATTATACAACAAAATCTAAAATCAGAAAATTTTGCACAGGAAATTCCCTCAGTCTGGTAATTTTATTGGTGGGAGAAATTTAAAAGGGGTTGGGGAAAAACCAAATAGAAGAAGAGGAATAGATTAAAACAAGGCTAGACAAGAAAGGAAGGTCACACAAACTTTGGGAGACCAGTGAGGAAGACAGGAGGGGAAGAGAAAAATAAAAACAAGAACTGAACAACAACAAAAACTAGAAACAAATGTTCATACTCATAAAAACAGGAATATTCAAGAAAAAAGAAAATAAACAATAAAACCAAAAACAAGGAGAAGAAAAAGAATGAAGAAAAAATGTTCACTTTAAGATGTTTCACTGGTAGGCAGTGGGGAGACAGAGTCCAGTTCCATGTTTTGTTATTATTATTATTATTTTTTTATTTTGAAGGTAGTAGAAATACAACAGAAAAAGACAGAACAAAGCCAATTGAGACAGTGCAGTGAATTTGGTACAGAACTTCACAGCAGGTTACTGGGATAACAGTAATAGGTACCATAGTATATCTCATTATTATCTTCACAATAGTTGTCTAATCAATTAGATATAGCAAGATCAAACCAAAGACAGAACATTATAAAATCAATGGAAAAAGAATATTGAATGGAATAAAGCAATTAATCATAATGAAACAAAACTGAAAACAACATTTGCTTTCAAAGAGAAGATAGAAGAGACCCCCATATTTGCTATATTGCATAGAGTTATCCTGCCAAGAGATGCTCAGGCCTGTCCCCAACTGCTAACGGGGGTGGGGGTAGGGGATAGGGTGTGTTTGGGGATGTTTGATTCCAAGCCTGTGCACTGGTAGGCTCACAGAGACACTACTGGGTCTGTTCTTGGCTCACGCTGTGCTCTTAACCAAGAGAGTGGGCCAGTTGCTTCTTTGTACAGCTTCCTGGGTTCCAGCATGGCTGTGTCTGGATCTCAGGGGGCCGCTCTCTGGTTCTCCTGGCTCACTCCACAGGAAGGTGCTTACCAAGAGGGAGGGTGAATTGCCTCTTTGTGCAGCCACCTGGGTTCCAGCATGGCCGTGGCCGGATCCATGTTGATTAATCCCAGCAAGCTAGATGTTGATTTACTGTGGGGTAATGGGTAATCCCAATGAGTTTGCATCTTGAGTTCCACTGGTGTTCAGGCTGGTTTCTGACTGTGAGACTGGAACTTGCTTTGTTCTGCTTTGTTCCACTGGTGACTCTCCATTGAGGCCTCTAGTGTCACCAGCAATGACCACATGTCTGCAGGTTTGAGCCACCCGTCTAAGGCTCAGGGAGAAAGTGCAGCTTGGCACCTCCTTTGTTGAAGTCTCTCTCTGTTTGTTCTCCCTGTGGGCTTCAGTTTTTGCTGCAGATCCTTGATGGCACTGGGGACCCACTTGTCTCTTCTTCCTCATGTTGCTGTATTCTAGTGTCTGGACACCAAATCTTGGGGAGATCTTTTTTCCGCTGTTCAGTACACCATCTTCCTGGAAGTTAGTAAAAAGTAACCTTACCTGAAAAGTTGCAAAGTTTGAATGTAACCTTTTACATAGTTGTATTGAATTGCATTATTTTAGTACCACATTTCTCTGTTTGATATCTTACTCTACCCCCTTTGTAAAGAATTCTTCAGATACATTTTTGTATCTTGACCTCAGATTTTGTGTTTTTTAAAAATGTATTTTACACAAGCCAGTCAGACATTATTTAGAATAAAACATGCTTTTAGAACAGAACAGCCAACATCTACAATAAAGAACCCCCCCAAAACCCCCAAATTAGACTTTCCAAATAAAAGACCCAGTTTAAAAAAAAAATAGGCATCCAAAATGAATAGACCTTTCTCAGAAACAGAAGTACAAATGGCCTATAAATACATGCAAAAATGTTCGGCATTGTTGACCACTAGAGAAATGCAAATTAAAGTTACTGGAAGACACCGTTTTATCCCAGAAACAATGACTATCACTTAAAAAAAAAATGGTGATTACAAATTCTGACAGGGATTGTGAGGAAAAAGAAACTCTTACACATTGTTAGAGGGATGTAAACTAGGGAAATCTGTGTGGATATTCCTCAGAAACCTAAAAATAGAAATTCCATTTGATCCAGCTTTCTCTCATAGCTATCTTCCCAAGAGTTAAAATTATCATATTACAGGGAGACATGCTTATGCATGTTTATTGGCACACAGTTTATAATGACTAGATCTTGGAAACAGTGTCTATATCCATTAACAGATGAATGGATAAAGAAAATAGGTTTTTATACATAATAGAGTACTAACTGTGTCATAAAGATAAATTTGAGGCATTCATAGGAAAATGGATGCAATTTGAGAACATGATGTTAAATGAAGTTAAGCCAGACATAGAAGTTTAATTAAAATTGCATGGGTTCTCTTTTTATGCATATATATGCAAATTAGCAAAATGGAAGGTGAATAGGAAGTAGAGATTCAGATGGTTCCCCAAATGTCTATTGCATGGTTGCAAAGATACTTTAATATATATCTTTATTTATTTAGAGATAGGGTCTTGCTATATAGTTCAGGCTGGATTGGACTCACTATGTAGTCCAGACTGGCCTTGAACTTGCAGTGATCTGCCTCAGCCTCCTGAGAGCTAGGATTACAGGTGTGTGTCACAATCCTTGGCTTCAAAAATATTTTAAAACAACACTAATTTGTTAAAGTTTCTCTTAGTTCACTGAAAAAAAAGTTTTGTGCTAATATCTGTTTGTTTCTTCTTTATAAAAGAATCTTTTTTTCTTGGTATTTTTGTACTCTTAAGTACTTTGAAGATGTTGCACAGTATGTTAAGTATTGTTATTTCTTTTCTTTTAAAGAAAATAAAACCTAACAAAATAAGGTAGAATAAAGCCAATCAAAACTAAACAGTGAAAGTGGTACAAAACTTCAAAGCAGGATAATAGGAAATCAACAATGGGTACTGTAATAATATCTTTATCTTTACAAGTTGATCTTACCATCAGATATAGTAAAACCAAATAAAACAACAATACAAACCAATCAAAACAACATTAAATAAAACAAAACAATAAATTGGAACAAAACAGTGAAAAAAATATTGGGCCTCAAAAACAAGAGAGAAGGAAATCCTCCATACACACTGCATTGCATACTGTCATCTTCCCAATAGATGCTCAGAGTACCAGCCCCAAAGCCCACAAAGTCAATCAAACAGCACAAGCATTTAGCTGTTCTCATTCCTCAGCAGCCATCAACCCAGCCTGTCCTCAAAACCAGCTGGCTGTCAGGCGATGGGGTGGGGGTGGGGGTGGAGGGGTGGGCTTCTTAATTAACTGCCTGTGTGCTGGTTGGCTCATTGGAGGGATAAACTGGCTTCTCTCTTACTGGGCCCTGCATGATTTTGCCAAGTGTTTTTTTTTTTTTTTTGAACTGGGGATGGAACTTAAGACCTTGCACTTGCCAGGCAGACGCTTATGCCATGAGCTAAATCCCTGGCTCTGTTACTCTTATTTTATTATGAATTTTTGTTTTATTTTTTAATAAAATAATAAAGGGAAATGATAATAAAGTGAAAAAAACCTTGCAAAAATCCCCAAAACAGCCATAATCAGATTACAGGTCTGCCTGCTTGCTGTTTTCTTCTTCTGTTTCTCCTCTCTTTTCTTTTTAGGCACATGACCGTCAACTGCAGTGCAGTGGGTTTAGTATTAGTGAGGTGTGATTAGTCTTTCTTTTCTTTTGTATCACTGATAAGGGATATGGGAAAGAAATTTTACTGTTTTTCCATCATTGCCAAATGAGCAAACTTTCAAAGAGGAAAATTTTGTCCCTATGTGGAATTAATAACAAGATAGGTTCTTTTTTCTAATTTTAAAAATAAAAAAGGATAGAAATGATACAGAATTTAAAAAAAGGACATTAACTAGTTAATATATTGCATATTGTTATCTTAGAAGTAGTTGTTCAGATTATAATTTTTAGGCATGAAAAAAAAAAATGGTCTAACAGTTAAACAATGAAAAATAGGGCCCAGATTAGAAAGTAAAAGTATTATTAACATGTTAAAGATCTACTTTCTGTTAGGAAGCAAAATATATCGTTTTAGGAAGCAACCAAAGATAAGATTATATTCTTTTTTTTTTGGTACTGGGGAATCAAATTCCCAACCTTGCACTTGCCAGGCAGGTGCTTATGCTGCTGAGTTAAATCCCCAGCCCCTAAGTATAATCTTATATATGATTTGTGTTTTTTTTGAGAAAGGATCTTACTGTCTAGAGTAGGCTGAACTTGCACTCAGAATCCTGCCTCAGTCTCCTGAGTGTTGAGATTATAGGTATATAGCGCTATGCCCAGCACTTTTATTTTTCATATTTCATAATTAGTATATGAGTTATTACCCGACCCACATAAACACTTTTAAATGTTTTGTGTAACTTTTGATTGGTACCATAAATTCACATTACCAGTTATCCTGTTCTGTTTAGAATTAAGTAATTACTTTGATTTTCTATTAGTATGGAACTTGACTTTTGGGGGGTAGAGAGGGAGGAGGCAGCTAAGTTACTTTAAAAAATGTTTATACTTATTGTTAAGTATCATTTCTATGTGACCTAAACCTACTTGAATTCTTTTACTAGTTAATGTACTAAAGTACATTAATAGGAAAACATTCTTAATGCTCAGAATTTTGTAAAATGTTCAGAATTAGCTGGTGCTTTTTTCTTTTTTGATTTAAAATTTTGATCTTGCTTTCTCTCTCTCTTTCTCTCTTTCTTTCACATGTTCATCCTGTTGTTGGAGACTCCTGTAGTGAGTCTTAGTCTCCTGCCAGCTGTTATGGCACTTGGGGGAAAGAAAGAAAGAGCATGAGACAAAATGGAGGAGCAGTGGAGATGTGAGATGATCAGGGATGATTCACAGTGAACAACAGGCCATGAGGCAGGCAGAACCTTGGAATTTTATTATCAGATGTCTCTTAAATTAATGATCTTGTTGTGGAGTCTTTTTTTTTTTTTTGTACCTGTTTTCAAATTCATGACCTCGTGCTTGCCAGGGCAGGCACTTACACAGCTAAGCTAAACCCCCAACAACTTGCTGTGGAGTCTTTACTCTTAGTAGTTTTAGTCTTAGTGGTCTTAGTCTTAGTGGTCTTAGTTTTAATCTTAGTAGGTAGGAGAGGAGGGCCCAACCCTAAAGGGTTAATGGAAAATCTCAAAATGGTGAAAACAAAATCCCAAGCTTTTGTTAATCCCTTAGGAAAGTATGTAAAACTACCCATTGTGAAATTGTGGTCTGTAACACCCTATTTTTGTTTTTTAAAAAGTGAGCAGAAAAGCTGAACAAATGAAATTATGAATGGCTGTTTTTGCTGCCTATATCATAACCTTTTGTTGAACTTCCATATTTTTTATACAGAAAACCTTTAAAGAGGTTCTCCCAGATTAATTAGCCATCTCAATAACATTTTGCCCCTAAATACTTCATTATATAATGATGTAACCCTATATCATTAGCACATCTAAGAAAATTAATTTTCTGGTAGCATCTAATGTAAGCCAGATTTTTTTAAGTTGATTTTAGAAAATTTTTTCCAGCAAATACCTGTAGCTCAGCTTCGGTAACTCTTGCTCAGAGTTGATAACTGTAACAGCTTTCTTCTTGACATTCAGTAGTGTCTTCCTAATCACCCAAGGATTTCTCAATCAGTCCTCTTGCTTTTTGTTCATTTAATTAGTTAAATCATTTTTTCCTGATAATGTTACCTTATTTTTCAAAATACTACTTAATACTAGAATTTTCTAGTTTTTGACTATTTTTGTTTCACTTCTATTTCTGACCTATGTATCTCTGTCTCCCTTTCTTCAGCTATTACTGTCTAAGCTGATTTCACTAAGTGTGCAAACATGTACATACATTCTATCAGTATGAACTGTATGTACATAATTTTATAGTCCTATTGTATTCTTCAAGTAGAGAAGTTCTAATTTTATGCAATCAAACGCAAAATCCTCTGCTCCACATTGGAGTCATTTTCAACTTTCCTGTTTTCTGTATCCCTGTCTATAAGCTTTTAATCTGGTCAGTAGGTATTTTTACCTATTTTTTAAAATGTTCTTACGGAGATACTGGGATTGAATTTAGGGCCTTCCTTTTGAGCAGTATACCCAGCATTTTATTTTTGTTTTGAGACAAGGTCTTGCTAGTTGCCCAGGCAATGCTACTTGACCCTTTTATCCCTCTGCCTCAGTCTCCCAAGTGTTAGGATTATAGGTGTGTAACAGTATAGTTGGGTAAGACATGCTCTAGATTTTTCTGTAGCCATGCCATTGCCTAAAATCTAACAAATCAGAGAGTGCAGCATCATAGAACAATGCTCTCCATGAGTTTACCATCCTATAGTAGTAAAAGCTAATAGTTGTGAGAAGAATGCATGGAAGCCACAGACAAACTTCATATCTGCTGATGACCATACACTCATAGGTTTCAGGGAAGAATAATTTGTACTTCTCTTTCTTTCTTTCTTTTTTTTTTTTTGTATTGGGGATTGAACTCATGACCTTGTGCTTGCCAGGCAGGCTCTAATGCTGCTGAGCTAAATCCCTTGGCCCCATTTTCTACTTTTCTTTTACCTTCAAAATTTTGTGTGATTTTTATATTGGTGTGGTGGATTCTCAAAATGAAATTCTGCTAGTAGGGAAGAAAGTATAGATGAAATGCATCTAATCCCATCATTCCCTGGGAAATAATAAAACATGGAATGGTGTAGATTGCACAGGCATTGTCTGTCACATGTTCGCAGTTCATTCACTCAGATAAACAAATAAAATTTGGGAGTGGTGGCATACCTGTAATTCTAGGATTTGGGAGACTGAGCAGGGAGCATTACAGTGAGTTTAAGGCCAGCTTGAACTACATACAGAGACTCTGTCTCAAAAAACAAATGTATATATATATTTGGCTGGGTTTTTTTTCCCCTCATTTTACTTCTGTTTCTGATTTATGTATCTCTGTCTCCTTTTGTTCAGCTATTACTCTCTTAGCTGTTTCCCCTGAATATAGAAACTTAAATGCATACATGGTCCATTCTACCAGTATGAATTATATGTACATGATTTATCATCCTGATGTATTTTTCAAGTAGGAAAGTTTTGATTTGTCATACATACATTTATGTATTTAGACTATAATTGTTTTTTTTTTTTTTTTGATACTGAAGATCAAACTCATGACCTCGCATTTGCCAGGCAGGTGCTTATGCCACTGAGCTAAATCTCTGGCTACATTTATATATATAAAAGTTACAATATGCAGTTTTTGCATACTTATGACTTTTTCCTACCAGCACCTTTTACTGTATATCAAATTATAGTTGAGGCCATAATGTTTTTGAATTTTTTTATAAAGAACTCATACACAAATACTCCTTGGGGTTTCTGCCCTAACATTGCTGTTAACGCTCTCCTACTGACCTGTCAGAACTGTCATGCATAAAAGTGAATATCATTTAAGTGAATATATGTGTATGTGTCTGCATACCTCCCCCTTTTTTTTTTTAAATTTTATAGGTAAAGACTTTTGAACAGAAACCCAGTTGCATAAGAAGTAAACACTTAAGATTCTTTAAATCATCTTGTATACCTTCATTTTACAGGGAACTGAAAATTAAAACCTTATGTAGTTATTACAATAGATACCCTTTTTTTCATCCCATCAAAATGAAGTATTTATATATTTAAGCATCAATAGTGTAAAGACAACTGTTTCTACCTCACATGATAAGGAAATCTTGGTATCTTAAAGTCTATCACGTATTTTAGACTTTATCTCATCATTAACTACAGGTATATAGAATTTATTTTTCTTGTGGAAAAAATACTTGATTGATTAATATTTATTGATTAATTATTTAATATTTAAATATTAAATAATTAATATTTAAATTATATTTTAGCTTACATATTTTCATTACTAGGAATTTATCCTACACATCTCATAGTATTTCTGAAAGGTAGGAAGTAAGTAGAAAGTTTCCTTTAGGCCTTCAGTAGAACTTTTATCACATCATGAAGTAAGTATTGTCTCACTGGTGTGAGAAATTGAACTAGTAATTAAGATCCAAAATGTACAGTAGATCTTGTGAATTGAGAAGAAATTGTTCAGAAGAAAAGACAAACTGAGATGGAGGCAAAGGGAAAAAGGAAAAAAAAATAACAGGTGTACACAAGATAGTTAAGATAGTTTTACAGCTAGTTTTTCTTTTTTTTTGTATTTTTTTTTATTTTGAAGAGAATAAAACCAAATGAGACATAACAAAAAAGAGTCTATCAAAACAAAAGGATGGACATGGTACATGACAAAATACAAGGAGATCAATAATGGCTATCATAAATTAGCGTCTTGTTATGTTCAAAAGAATTGCCCATATCATCAGGCATAATAAAATTGAACAAAACAATACAGAACAAAACCAATGAAAACAAAACAATGGAGACATAGGACTTCAAAAGAAGATAATAGTAAAACCACAATGAGTATTGTGGTGCATCTTCTTGTCTTCAAAGTAGTTGCCTTAGTTTTTCATTGAAAAGAAAGGTTTGTGCTAAAATTGTTTGGAGAAGGTATCATGCCCATATCTTGCACTCTGAATAACTGCTACAAAGACAGCAATATGCAGTGCATTAATTATTGTAATTGTTCTAACTTGTTTTGAAAATGTTTCATTGTTTTTAATCTTTTTTCTTTTTAAAATGAAATCTGAGAATATTTTTGGGTTAAAAAAATACATTGACGAATGAAATCTTGAAAGCAAGGGTCTTCTCTATCTTGTCAATCCTGAACATGCAGAGAAGAGTCAATACATATTAATTAATATTGAATGAAATGATATTCAGTAAATGATTAATCATGCAGTGTCTGTACAGTGTAATTCAGTTAGCCCAGCTATAAGGTGAAATAAAGATATTTATATGTATTGACATAGAAAGATGTCTCTGGTATAATTTTAAATAATGGAAGAAATTTATGTAAAACAATAAATAAGATCTCTAATAGCATGTATATTTTTCTGTATGCTTAGATGACTGTGGGAATAGGCACATACTAGTAACAGTAAAGTACCTGGGGATGTGAAGTGAATATGTTCTAAATTTTGGTATTTGTATGTTTTAAACAAATAACTATTAAAACAGCCTTTAACTCAGTAATTCCAGCACTCCAGCAGACTGAGGTAGGAGGAGTGCAAATTAGAGTCTAACCCAGACAGCTTAGCAACTTACTAGGACTGTATCTCAAAATAGAAAAGGACGCTGAGCTAAATCACCAATACCAGAGTGAGAGTGGAGGACCACCCTTTTCCTGTAAAGAATGACATTGTGTAAAAATTTGAGGAACTTGTCTTTTAAATTTTCAGAAAATTTTTTATTATGGAAGCAAGTGAACTTACCTGAAACACAAAATGTGATGCAAATAGAGAATTGCATGAAGTAGGAGTTCCCTATTATGCCTTCCTTTCCTGTCTTGCCTCCTAGTCACTATTAGGGGAAGCTAGTTTTATTCTTTATTGTTTCAGACATTTTGTATGTATAATTACATAAAACTTCTTTCAAATATGCCCCTAAAAACAATTCAGCATTGCATATCTAGGTTTTTTCCATGTTTGAATACAGATATTCATTATTTTCTTTTTCATGCCTGTGTAGTAATTGTATTGGCCTATGATGTAATTTGGTTAACTATATAGGAATTTTCTGTTTCCTAATGGAGGAATATCTTTCCCCATTGATTAACAACATGGTGCATTTAATATTGTAATCAAAGTTTTGGGATATTATTACTCTTTTTCTGTGTTGTATATTTCCTTCCACTGGATTTGATTTCATTCCTGTACATTTCAGGACTGCGGATCAATGGAGAACTCATCTCTGCCTATCCCCAGGTGGTGGTAGTGAGAGTTCCCACCCCTTGGGTACAAAGCGATAGTGACATCACTGTTTTGCGTCATCTGGAGAAGATGGGCTGCAGATTGATGAATCGACCTCAAGCCATCCTAAATTGTGTTAATAAATTCTGGACATTTCAAGAGTTAGCTGGCCATGGTGTTCCTCTGCCAGATACTTTCTCTTACGGTGAGATCTTAAATAAGAATATGTAGCCTACATTTTAGAAGTACTGATAGTTTTGAGATATATATTAAACTAAAAGGTAGGCTTTTTTTTTTTTTTTTTTTTTGAGACAGAATCTTGATATGTAGTTCAGGCTAGCCTTGAACTTATTGCGTGCCCCAGGCTGGTCTTGAACTTGTGGTAACCTCCTGCTTCAGTGTCCCAAGTGCTGGGATTACAGGCCCAAGCTATTATACCAGGCCCTAAAAGGTAAATTTGTGAATCTAAAGTGATTTTTTATGGAAGTAGTAACTTTCAGTTTTAGCAAACTGGACAGAAACAAATTATGAACCATGTCTTAACATTAGTTCCATGATATGGGCAAATATAGCCAGCTTTTTGGTAAAGGCCAGATGGTATATAAATATTTTAGGTTTTATAGACCATAAGTTCTTTGATATTATCCTCAATAGTACTGTTGTAGTGTGAAAGCTGGTAACAACAGTGTATAAACAAATGAATATGGCTCTGTTCCAATAAAAGTCTTTCGCTAGATAATAGGCCAAATCCTTCCCACAGCCTTAAGCTTAAAATAAAAGATAAGAAAATTCAATATTACTGTTTAATTTCTTACTGTCTTCATTACCATTTTCATAACTCTTCATGTGTTTATAGTTTTAAAGAAAACAATGCTTTGAAATAATTGTTCTAAAGTAAGGGGTAATTTTTTTTTTGGCAGTTTCATCTGTTAGATTATTTCTCATGTAATATAGAATAATAAACATTGTAGTAGTACTAAATTGCTATAAGAACCTCTGTTGCTTACTCTATATTTATATGATCACATATTAATAATAAGTCATAAACACAGGTTACAGGACCACACTTTCAGTAGTACTGCTGTGGTCAGGGTTATGCTAATGTATTTCCTGATCTTCCCATTCTTCTACTTTGAAAGAGATCAGTACAGAATTTTTTCCACATAGGCATTTCTCCAAATAAATATCCAGGAATGTGCTTGGAGATTTAATAAGGCTTTAAAAAAAATTCCTTGTCATTTTCTTAATATTTTAAAGAAATTTCCAAATATGTGGGTGCAATTGCTGATTTCAGTAGTTGCAGAGGAAACAGACAGAATTAATATAAATTATTTGAGGGCTGGGCATATAGATCACTGGCAAAAAGCCTGCCTGCCAAGGTTGTGAGTTTGATCCCTGATATAAAAAAAACAAACAAATAAACAAAACCATGTAAGTGATTTGAGAATTGTGTCTTCCTGTTGCTTTTGGGATACTATCGTATATCATGGTCTACAGTTCTAATTTTATGAGACTGGAAATGAGATAAAAAGGTTAACCAAATTAGCAAATACTACCTTTGCTCTTATGTTGATGAATTCAAATTTGGTGGCAAAAATTACCTTTATTTCTTTCTGAACTGGAAAGTTTTCATATTATGGTTATTTAATGAACCATCCCTCTGGTTTAATTTTCTTTATTATCATGCTGAAGTTTTACAGGGACAATCCATTTCTGCTCTTGTTTCTGTTATCATTTGTCAGTGGGCAGTAGGGAGCGACTTATCCTATGAATGCCAAATACCTCAATGTAGAAAGAGTTTTAATTAAAAAATGGAGATTAAAAAAATTATGTATGTTTGTTAATCAGGAGGAGGGGAGTGTGCATGTGAGTGTATGCATAAATGTAGCATCTCTTAAGCCCTAGATAAGTCTTTTCAGCCTCCTCATTCTGTTTCTTAATCTGATCAGGGAGATTGTATATATTTTAGTAAACTGTAGGGCTTTTATGATTTGTGTGGGGAGGAATAAGGGATAAAAATTTGAAAAATGGTATGGAATTAGGACATTTTGTTCAACTAAAAAGATATTTTGAGTTGGATTATAGAATGTTAGCTCAAAGGCCTGGAATACATCTCAGCAGCACAGTGCCTGACTGACAAGTGCAAGGTCTTGTGTTCGAGTATCACTACCCCCACCAAAAACGAACAAACAAGCCCAAAATGAAATAAAACTAATCTACTTTAAAAGTTGTGGTTGTTAGCAATTAATACTGTTATACTTGCAATTTTTATTTATAGTCTCTAAGAGAAAAAAATTAGCCACGAGATTCTTCTACCTCACATGCTTTGATACCAATAAAATTGATCACAAAATACTTCTATTCTTACCTTTTTTTCCCTTTTTTGTACCAGGGATTGAACTCACAACTGCCTGCTTGCAAGCAGGCACTTATGCCACTGAGCTAAATCCCCGGCCCTTATTCTTATATTTGTTAAAATTCTTTTTTATCTTTTCAGGTGGCCATGAAAATTTTGCTAAAATGATTGACGAAGCAGAAGTACTGGAATTCCCAATGGTAGTAAAGAATACACGGGGTCATAGAGGTATGTATGAATTGTTGATATGGTACATAATTTTGAAGTTACTCTTGCAAGTTAGTAAGGATATTTTCAAGACAAGACTTTTGAAGAATAATTAGAAATTGATAGGTATATGATACCTCAAACTTTCAAAAAATTAATGCAAGTTCAGTTTGGCTAGAGTTGTATCTATTTAGTGGTTTTCCTGGGGATTTTAACATGCATGGCTAGACCAGATCTCAAGTTAATGTCTTTATCTTCCTCCTCAACATTACAAGGACCTTAGAGTTCTTAAAGTCCAGTTCTCTCCCTCTCTCCTTTCTTTTTTTTTTTTGGTACCGGCTATTGAACTCATGACCTTGTGCTTACCAGGCAAGCACTTAAGCTACTGAGCTATAGCTCCAGCCAATACCTCCCTCTTAATATATATAGTTCAAAGATTGAATGTTTAGAGAAAAAAATCCTAAAAACTTGTAAAGTGTGTGGAAGTAGTTTTGTGAGGTTAGAGAAAGGAAGAATTTTTGTTTTTCCATGTTAGGATCCCTTTTTTTTTTTTTTTGGTACCGGGGATCGAACTCACGACCTTGCACTTACCAAGCAAGTGCTTGAACTGCTGAGCTAAATCCCTGGCCCTCATGTTAGGATCTTGCTATGTAGTTTAGACTGGCCATGAACTCATGGTGATCCTCCTGCCTCATTTCCTGAGGTCTGGGACTACAGGTGTGTGCCCCAACACCCAGCAGGATTAGGGAAGAATCTTTAAGGCATAAAGAGATTCATAAATCCAAGGATAGCATGTGTTAGTGGTTTGACAGAGTGGCTGGATCAGAGTTAAACTAGGACTTTAAAACAGTTGTAACAAGGAAAATTTAAAGAGCAGATTGGAACATACAAATGTTCAGCTAATAGATGTCATTTCCCCAGTTTGATGACTTATACATATTTTGTGCTTTTCAATCATAGGCAAAGCTGTTTTCTTGGCACGAGATAAGCACCATTTAGCTGATCTAAGCCATCTTATTCGCCATGAAGCTCCATACCTGTTTCAGAAGTATGTGAAGGAGTCTCATGGACGAGACGTACGTGTCATTGTCGTGGGAGGCCGTGTAGTTGGCACCATGTTACGATGTTCCACAGATGGGAGGATGCAAAGCAACTGCTCACTAGGTAAAAACAGTGCAGGTATCTTTGTAGTATGTAAAGTAATAAATAATATCGTCCAGTGAGACTATGTATATAACTGCAGGTCTTTTTACTTACAAAGTTGAAAAACTCATTTCTTTTCATGTGTGAATACAATTTGTAAACATAGCATCAGTTTAGTATTCTGTTGAGTTTATCTGGCTGTTACTAGGTATCACTGACTCATGAATTTGTTTGGTTCAATTTATAAGCAAATTCTTCCATCCATGTGATGTTTGAACAGATTTAGAGATTCCTGTTTGGTGATACACTTATTTGCTGTGTAACTAGAGTTCATTTAAGCTGTGTTCTAACCCATTTTACTTATTGGTCCAAACAAGATCATTGGTTCTGATTTATTTAAATATGTATTTCCAGAGCTCTCATTGTTGGAGTGCATCAGATCTAGGTTTGTGTGTGTGTGTGTGTGTGTGTGTGTGTGTGTGTGTGCTTGCAATGATCCTTCTGCCTCAGCGTCCTGAGTGCTGGGATTACAAGCGTGCACCACCACACCTAGCTCAGACCTAGTTTTTGAGGTTTTGCCATCTCTATTTGTAACCTCTTCTTAGTAGTCATTTTTTGGGGGGTGAGTAGGGGGAAGGTCTCAAACTGGCCTTGAAACTCACACATTGGCTGGTCTCAAACTTGCAGATCCTCCTACCTCAGCCTCCCGTGTACTGAGATTACAACCACCATGCCCACCTCCTCCTTAGTTGTTCTGTCCAACTCATGCTTTTAATTACCATTTGTATGCTTATTATTTTCAGGTTTCTGCCTTCAATTTAGGCTTTTTTTTTTTTCTTTTTTAGACAGGGTCTCTATGCAGTTCGGGCAGGGCTTGAGCTCACTTTGCCCAGGCTGGTCTCAAACTCATAATGATCCTCCTGCCTCAGCCTCCCGAGTGCTGAGATTACAGACTTGAGTCACCATGCCGGCCAATTGAGGCTGTCTCCCTGCACTCTTTAAGTTCACATGAGTAACTGCCTACTACTTAATAGCTTCATAACTAACTGCCTAATCTAAATCCCTCAGTACAAACACAATGTGTTCATCCCCCAGTATACTTCTATCCTTTATTTTTTATTATTTTTTTTCCAACTCCTCTTCTATCATTTAATGATAGCTCTGTTCTTCCAGTTTAGACCAGAATGTGTAGTCATCCTGATCCTTCTCTTAAACCCCAAACTGTTAGGAACACCTTGATGTCTCTGCTTTTTCAAAAATGTACCCAAATCTGAGCATTTCTCATTATTTCCACCACTAATACCATCTTCTCTTATTTGGGTTACCTATGGTAGCCCCTTAATTGGTCTTGATTTTCTTTTTCCCTCCTGGCTGCTTTGTAACACCGCACTTATATGAAAACTCCTTGTACAGTAGTTCTCCCCATTTTTACAGTTTCCCTTTTCATTGTTTCAGTTATAGTCTGAAAATATTAAATGGCAAATTGCAGAAATTATCCATAACTTCTAAATTGTGCAGCATTCTAAGTAGTATAACATCTATGTTCTCCCATCCTGTCCTCCTCCATCCTACTCAGGGCATTAATCATGCCTTTTTGTCCATCATATCTACACTGTATACATGTCCTACCTTTGACATCTCTGTTACAAGGTTCCTTGAAGTATCAGTGCTTATGTTAAAGTAACCCACCACTTAATAATGGCTGCATAGTGCAAGGTTGTGATTTTGACAAGTTTTCAGTACAGAATATTATTATAATTGTTCTAGTAGTTATTGTTAATATCTTCCAATTCCTGATTTTTAAATTAAACATCAGCATAGGTATGTACTATAGGAATAAACACAGTAGATATACCGTGTACTATCTGTCTAGTTTGTGGCATCTGGTTTGTGAGGGAAGTCTTATATCACTTGCAGATAAGGAAGCTCTGCATATATTGTGCATCAGATCAAGTCAGATGTTAGTCACAGTCACTCAGTAGTCTCCCATTTCAATTACAGAAAAACACAGATTTGTTCAGTAGTTACCAGAGCCTATGTGATTTTACCCTTAGTCATCTCAGGTCTGCAGCTGTGTGAATGAATCTCAAAAAAAATTTTTTCCTCATGTTTTGTTTTATTTTATTTTGTTTTTGAGGTATAGTCTCACTATGTAATTCAGGCTTGCCTTAAACTCACCGTGTAGCCCAGGCTAGCATCAAACTCTCTGCCTCAGCCTTCTGAGTGCCGAGATGATAGGTATGTGCCATCATATCTGGCAAAAAATATTTTTTTTGATGCCTTTTTTTTTGATAGTATGTATTGAACTAAGGACTTTGGGCTTGTTAGGCAGGTGCTTGTGCTGCTGAACTATATCCCCAGCCCCAGTATTGGTCCTTTTTTTTTTTTTTTTCCAAACTCACGACCTTGCACTTGCCAGGCAGATGTTTAGTCCACTGACCTAAATCCCCAACTCCAGTATTGGCGATGAAACATACAAATCACAATGGAGAATATAATGTAGTATGATTCCATTTATATAAAACTTAAATGTATGCAAAACTAAACAATGCACTGTTGGAAATAGAGTTACAGTATAACCAATAATGGAAAAGCAATGTATTGATAAGCATTAGATTCAGTATGGTAGCTTAATACTGAAAATGTAGGATACAGTAGGAGCATGTAGTGAATTTGAAAGATACATTATAAAGCCTTAATTTCTACTCTTAAGATGATTTTTTCCTCCCTGAATTCTTCATATATGTTTATATTTTTCCATTGTAACACATGATGCTTATTAGTTTGAAGAAAACCCAAAGGCATCTTACCATTTCCTGGTCATTTTTATGTTTTTCCTACTCTAAGAATTAACAGGTACTCTTGTATTTTAAGCAAAAAGAACTAACAAAGTAATTTAATTTCTTATAAAGTAATATTTTTTATTAAAAAGTTTTAATTGGAAGCCGGGCCTGGTGGCTCATGCCTGTAATCCCAGCACTTGGGAGGCTGAGGCAGGAGGATCCTTGTAAATTTGAGACCAGCCTGAGCTACAAAGTGAGCTCAAGGCCTGCCTGAACTGCATAGAGAGACCCTGTCTCCAAAAAAAAAAATTTAATTTGAGACCACTGAGGTTTACAAAAAAGTATACAGAAATTACTTTGCATTCTTTAACCAGCTTGAGAAATTGTCAGTATGATTATCTATTTGCTTTCTCTGATCATTTTCTTCTCTTCTCAAATTCAGAACTTAGTATTTATCTTTCCTATATATTCTTTTAGTATTTTAGTCTGTATCCCTAAATAAAGTACTATTTTTGAGTATCATAAAACTTTATACAAATTTATTTATAACCTATATTTACTCCCCCTACTTAGTAACTTTGTGAGATACATTCATATAAATGTGTTACAGTAAATAGTTGGTTTGTTTCCACTGCTGAATGCTCTCACATTAGTTGTTTCCACTTTGGAGCTTTTTATAAACAATGTTACTGAAAAACAACCACAACAAAATTACTACTACTATTACTGCTGCTGCTGCTTTTTCTTCCCCCTCTTCTTCCCCTTCCTTTTCTTTCTTCCTCTCTCTTTCCCCTTCTTCGTCTTCATCTTTATCTTGGTTTTGTTGTCTTGCCAACAGTGTTTCAAAGCTAGTCCATTCCTAGAAGTGGACTAATGGGAAACAATTCTGTGTCATATAGTCCCATTATACAACTACAGTTTGGGTATAGGTGCAGGGATGTAGCTCTTGGTAGAGTATATGCTTAGCATATACTTGAAGCCTTGGGTTGTGATTCTAGGACCAAAACCAATAAAAACAAAACAAAACAAAAAACAACAACTGCAACATGATGAGCATAATTTCCAGTTGTTTTTGAGTACCAGAATTGTTATTACTGGACCTAAAATGTATGTTTAGTTTTATGAGAAGTGACCAAATATTTTTTTTTTTTTTTTTTTGTACCAGGGATTGAACTCAAGACCTCTCGCTTGCCAGGCAGACACTTAGGCTACTGAGCTATATCCCTAACCCCCAAATAACTTTTCAAAACAGGCTACAACTTTTTTGGAGGACTGGAGGGAGCATCTTATTTATTTATTTGACAGAGTTTTGCTATGTAGTTTAGGCTGGCTTTGAATTTACTTTGTGGCCCAGGCTGGTCTTGAACTGGCTGCAGTTCTCCTGTCTCATCCTCCCAAGCACTGGAATTACAGGCTTGAGCTACCGTGCCCAGCAATTCTTTTCATTTTAACATGTAGCATGTTAAAGTATTCTGTTTTCCAACTTTCCTATCTGCACTGGTACTGGTTTTGTTAATTGTTTTTTGTCTTGCTAAGAGGGTTCTCCTCTTGAAATACTGTTTCTTGTAAGTACAGTATGACAGCATAAGATGGTGCAGGATTTTATCACACTACTCAGAATGACCTGCAATTTAACACTTAATGGGTTGTTATTTTGTTTGGCTTGTTGACTTTGTAAGATTGATACACTTGTAACATTTTGCCAAACTGGCATGAAATTACTTCATGTTGTCATATTAATATGTATTTGTTTAAGTTATGTTTTTTACCCTGTGTATCAGTCTTAATATTTCTGGAATTATCTAAGATGTTTGATAGAGTTCCTCTATCTTGCTTATCAAAATTGAAGGCCCTCAATTATTCATTTCAGAAGGGCTTTTAAAAAGTTCTTTATTATTATAGCAACTGACATGACTTTAATGTTAGTACTATACTATTGTATTATGTCTATAAACTTCTTTAATCTTTTCAGTATCTGTGTAGAATAGATACTTTTATTACTTTCATTTCACAAGTGATGAAACCAAGACAGAATAATTAAGTAACTTGATCAAGGCAATTGATCTTATAAATGGTCTAACTTGGGTGCAAATTTATACTATCAGGCTTCAGAGATGACCTTTTAACAACTCTACGAGCTCTTGAATACCTTTGCCCCAGTATGGGGAAGATTACACAGAAGCTATGCAGATGTTATCCAGGTTTTCAAATGAATGTCATGAATTTAACTTTTTTTTTTTTTAGCTGTTAGGTCTGTTTATTAGCTATAATATGTTATCATCAGCTATACACACACATCTGACAGATAGTCAACTAAATGTTAGCTGACTATTGTTATCCAAAGAAATCAACTGTTTTTAACTTCATATTGTTTTGGAGTTTCAGGGTTGGTATTGCTGGCTCAAAATTCTATGTTTGGTTTTATTAGAAGTGACCAAATTACTTTTCAAACAAACTATAACTCTTGAATTTTATTTTATTTTATTTTTTTGCTTTTTGAAACAGTCTATGTCATTCATACTGGCCTTGAACTTAAGATGTAGCCTAGACCCTTCCTACCTCAGCTTCCCAAGTGCTGGGATTATAGACATGTGCCACCATACCCAGCACTCTTTGCATTTTAACATGTAACATGTTAAAATATTCTATTTTCCTGCCTTCCTGTCAGCAAAACCTGTTACTAGTTTTATATTTTTTGCCAACAAAGTGAGAATTAAATGATATTTCATTATTACTTTAATTTGTATTTTCATTATATGTAAATTGTTTTATCTTGTCAGTACAGCATTTCTGACTAGTGACTACTAAATACCAGTTGACTCCCCTCCTCCAAAATCTCATTTTTAAAAAATGCCACCTTGCTGGGTGTGGTGGTGCACTCCTGTAATCCCAGCGCTCAGGAGGCTGAGTGAGGCTGGAAGATCTTTAACAGTTTGAGACCAGACTGGGCTACAAAGTGAGCAGCATGGCCAGCCTGAGCTGCATAATGAAAAAGCTGCATTGTCTCAAAAAGACCAAAACAAAAAACCACTATACAATGCTCAGGTTTCCCCCCAATTGAGAACTACTTCTTTAGAACTTCCAATATAATGCTAAATAATCTTCAATTCTGTTTAGTTTTGTATTTTCATTGAATTAGATTGTATTTTGTTCTTTAGGATATTTAAGAAGATTCATACTGTTATAGATTTTTAGTGAGATGTTTAATTAGTCCCATTTTTAGCATTTATTTATTTATTTATTTATTTATTTATGGTACTAGGGATTGAATTTATGACCTTGCACTTACCAGGCAGGTGCTTAAGTCACTGAGCTAAATCCCAGGCCCAGCATCCTTCTATTTAAAGATCATATGTGGGTTTTTTTTCCCCTTTAG
Organism: Hydrochoerus hydrochaeris; assembly: GCA_004027455.1. Taxonomy (NCBI): domain Eukaryota; kingdom Metazoa; phylum Chordata; class Mammalia; order Rodentia; family Hydrochaeridae; genus Hydrochoerus; species Hydrochoerus hydrochaeris. Next base: position 28,491 of record PVLA01007053.1, on the reverse strand, counting down.
TCTATGGATTATGTTGATTTAGTTCAGATGGAAGACACATTTTTGAAGTACCCTTGATGTTCTAGAATGTGTCTCTGTATTGATACTGGCTTATTTTGGTGTTTTAAAGAACTATTTGTTTTAGTTCTTAAATGTTTTATTCGAAACAGTTGCATCTGTTTTCATAAGATTGACCCATAGTGTTGTTTTTAAAACTTTCTCACATTGGATGGTAAGATTATGCTGGCTTTATTTCATGTTTTCATTTAACATACTAGGGAACTTTTAGTCCTGTTACTATATTCTGTGTAGGTGAAGTAACGTTGTAGCTTAACTGCCAGTGCCTTAAGATATAGCAGTTATACTTGGGACCTCAGTAGAGCCTGCTGGCTGGAGCCTAGCTTTTCTAGGGGCTGTGCTTGGTTGGATAGATGTTGGCTTGCATGTCTGGACCTGGACAGGCCCACTCTAGACTTGAGGAGATTACAGGTAGGGGGCAGACTGCCATAGGGAGCCTCAGTTTCCTAGCTCCAATGTGATCCCCTGGCCATGCCTCTCAGCTTCTTGACAATCAGGATTGAAACATCTCCCACCCTTCCATTGTGTGTATATTCTGAGGCACCTTCCAAAACAACAACTTAGATGATATTGTTCCTTGCCTCCTAGCAGTGCCTTGTCTACCATCTATGCCATTTGAGGGTTAGGGTCCGCAACCTTTTCCTCAGTTGAAGCAGGAGGGTTTTGGGGTAACAAGTCACATGTCTTCCCATAAAGGATCAGTGATCGCACGGGATGGTGGGGCTTCCACAGGTAACAGGGAAACTGACTTAGTGGAACTGCTTGTACTGCTAGAAGAGAAAGGTAAACACATAATCCAACTCAACCAAAGCTAAAGAAAAAGAAAAATGCACACATCTTCATGATCAGGAGAAGGAGATGCAAGTCCTGATGCTTCCCTTGTAGGTCTACTATGCAGAAATGGAAGAGTTTGAGTATAAGGTCCACGTGGAAGGGGTGTTGGAGGCTAATTCCATGTGATGTGTCACCTATCTGGCTAAGGGATAACAACTACCTACTGCATGGCCATAAACCAATGATACCCTCCTTTCAGGGCCGCTGTAGGGAGCACCTTCCAGGTTCACATAGAAACTGCCAACATCTGGAACCATCTCCTTGATTTCATGCTTTCTCTTTTTTGGGAATTTTAATTGCACTCAGACCAAATATATATATTTGATGGCCACTCAGTACGGCAAAAGGTGGTTTTTTTGGTGTTCTTCTGAGGTGCAGTGCTTCGCCTCAGCTTCTCTTGACTATTCCACATTGTCTGTTTAGAAAAAGTCTCTTTCAAACTGAGCTGTTGAGGGATTATTCTACTGATTATGAAGAGCTTTATAACCCCTGGCTCCCAATTCATCTTATTTCAGGGAGAAAAAAGAAAAAAAAACCTGAAACAATTTCAAAATCAGGGGCAGCAATGCTACATACATTGCGCATTTATTAACCCTGGCTTTGTCTTCCTCCTGTTGGTTCCTGAATTCTTGGCTCATATGCCTTCCCACTGTCTGTGTTTTAGGCATTTTGGCTGTCACTGTGGTACAGTAGGACTGCCTTGCTACTCCTAAGTGCCAGTGGATGGAAGCAGTGGTATTCTTCTTGTCTTTGGTGGCATTATTTCCATGATGCACTTCACTATTGCTGAGGGCTTTGTCAAGCCCACCACAGTGGACCAGATGGGCTGGCTATTTTCATCATGCCTGTGATGCACATTGGTGGAGCTACTCAGATTGCTGATGGGTGCCTTCCTGGAAATTTTGACCTATGATCCAAATCACATCAGATTTTTCACATCTAGTGATAGCAGCAGTATTTAAATGTTCACCTTTATCAGGTCTATAAAAAGGCTGTGGCCTTTTATTACAGGCCTGTCCACCCTGAGCATCTTGGTAAGATCTTGTCCCAAAGTAACAAAGGGATGTGGTTGTAGGTCAATGTGAAGGCTGGAGGATGGGGAGGGAGGGGAAGGAGGAGGAAGAGGAAGAAGAGGAGGAGGAAGAAGAGGAGGAAGGGAGGAAGATTTTTATTACTTTGTACATTAACTATGTTACATATTTTTATATGCAGCTTGAATTCTTCATTCAACTGGCCCAGGTAGGCCAAAAGATTAGACATGTGTGGAAAGTGGCTGTGCTGATACTCCCTTCTCGGAGCCTTTCCATCTTTGGGATAGAGTTGGAACTTTCCTTGTGCTTTAGAAAATAACTTCTTTGCTCTGAAGTAAGAGGAACATCAGGGATATAACAGTGGCACAGCACCTCCTTGGCAAGTGCAAGGTCATGAGTTTGATTGCTGGTACAAAAAAAAAGTATTGAAGTAAGAGGAAGAACTTGAGTTGTCTAAGAGAAGCATCCACATACTTTCACAGCCACTGGGCAATAAACTTTCCATTTCTGTTCACTGGCTGAAGAGGGTAGCGTTGATCATCAAAATCATTCTCTTCTTAGCAATTAGGTACCCTTCTTAGCAAGATGACTACTGTTCCCTCACAGAGTCAGTGCTTTGAAAGTCATGTTGTGATTTTTTTAGCCTGTCTTCCAGTCATTTGGGGGGAAAAAAAATACAAACTAGGATTCTTCAGAGATTCTGTTTTTGTTTTGGAAGAAATTGTCCTTGCATTAGCTCCACTTACTTTGTAATATGATTTGTATCAGGGCATTCATCTGGGGGTAGAGTACCAGGAATTAAACTCAGGACCTTCCACTTATGCCATGGAGCTATATCCTCAGCCCAGGGTATTCATTTTGTAGCAGACTTGAAAAACAATTCTGACCTGATGCCATCATTCTAGAGCTTACCAAGCGGAAGAATAAAGCCACCAACCTCTACATTTGACTGATCATGGAGATGGCTTGGCCAATCACAGAGATGAGTCTAAGTTTAAGTAACTTGAGTTTTTAACTTTTGTTTTATTGTGGCAGAATAATATAAATGGGGAGAAATTTAATATTTAATATGAGCCTTAAAAAGAAGCTTGCTATCATTGTGTAGGTCTTCCCCCCCGCCCCCACATACCAGGAATTGTGAAAGAGTTTTGCCCTAGAATAATTCACATGATATTATGGTGGTGGGAGGCAAAATCAGAGGATGTTTATCTTGAGGTCACTTCCTCCTCCCCCTGTTACAACTTCCTTTTTCCTTTCCCAGTGTGCGTGAAAAAAAATTCCAGTCCGCTCCTCGCACGTCATCAGTGCCTGACCTAAGCAACACCCTGATCAGAGGTTACATTATATATCTCATATCCCACGTTCTGGTCAGAGGAACCCAGGCTACCTATTGTCACGGACTCTTCTCCACATCCTTGGAATAAGGGCTACTTTTTATATTTTCTCTTTTAATGAGCTGAAAACTAACAATTGAACTCAGGGTCTCACATGTGCTAAGCATATGCTCTACACTGAGCTGTGTCACCAGTCCTGTGATGCACCCTAATACAATGACTATGATGATATCAAAAGAAAATACAGAAAATAAATTTAAACAGCAATGGACACATCTGGTCCTGGTATTTTTGACAGTAGTAGCTCTTGACCTTCCTAGTCTGTTCTGTAATAACCCGTTAGTTTGCCATTTCTCAGGTCAGTTTTGGAAATGCATTATTTGTTGTGGAATTATCCTTTTGTATTTTGGTTTCATATTTTTTTGGGCCAGTTTCATGAAGTATTTGCATGTACTTCTTTTTTGTTATCTATGATTTTGTCTTTAATCTTGTCAGTAGCTTTGGTATTTTTTTAAAAATCCTGTTTTTTTATTTCCTGTTGGCCTCATTTTTGTCATTAAATATCTGTCCCTAGGTTATATATATTTTTCTAAGAACAATTCAGTTTCAAAACAGATGTTTCATGTTAAACAATATCCTTGGATTTACAGTGGGGGTAAGTTTTGGATGGCAGCATTTTTCTCCTTCCAGATGCCCCCCCCCTCGTGTGTGGGCATGTATTTTCCTCTTCAAAGGGATCAGCTTTATAGTTTCTATGTAGTTAGTGTAATTTTTTTATTACTTTGGCTGTTGTTGATTTTCTTGAATTATCAGAGAATAAGGCCTATAAAGTCTTAGTTAAAGTTTTGGGCGGGAGGTGTGGCCCAGAGGCAGAGCACTTGCCTCCTATGAGAGAAGTCCTAGGTTCAGTCCTCAGCACTGAAAAAAAGGTAAGGTTTTTGCTATGGTCAGACACATGATTGTTTATTATTATATTTAATGGGAAAAAACTTGTATGTGGTTATACAATCTAGTCCAGAGATAAAAGGCCATGAAATAAAGATTGCTTTGCCTTGTCCACTATCTCTTTATCTACTTCCTTTAGTTTTCAAATTTCTTTATTATTATGTTTAATCTATGTCAAATAATTTGTAGCTAAATGTTAGGTATTTATTTATTTAGTCTTATTCAGATAGGGTCTCACCATGTAGTTCAGGCTGGCCTTGGGCTCACCTTGTAGCCCAAACTGGTCTCGAATTTGCAACAATCCTCCTGCTTTAGCCTTCTGAGTGCTGGGATTACAGAAGTAGGCCACCATGCCTGGCTTAAGTGTAAGGTTTTTAAAAACTTCAGTCTGAGAAGTTTTTATGTTAAAACAAGATATTTCAGTCTACTTTATTTTTAAAAAATTTTAAAGACAATAAAGCCCAACAAAACAAAGTAGAATAAAGTGAATTAAAACAAAGCAGTGAAATTGGTACATTACTTGGAAACAGGACAATAGGAAATCATCAACGGCTAGCTACCATAGTGTATTTTGTTAACATTCTATGCATTAAATACCATTCTGTCGAACATAACAAAATCAAACCAAACAATAAATTTGGAACAAAACAAAATATTCAGAACAATATTAGATTTCAAAAACAAAACAGAGGACTGGGGATATGGCTCAGTGGTAGAGTTCTTGCCTTGCATGCAAAAGATCCCGGGTTCCCCAGCACCACAAAAACACAAAACAAAACAAACAAAAAACCAAAACCAAAATAACAAACACAAAAGGAAATCTCCCATATTTGCTGTATTTCATACTGTTATCCTCCCAGTAGATGCTTAGACTACCGGCCCCAGACTTGCAAGTCAAACAACAATACCAAGTATTCAGTTGCTTTTTGTACCTCAGTTGCTGCCTACTCAGCCTGTCCTCTGAATTAGTTGCTTGGGAGGGTGGGGTGGGGAGTTTTCATTTTTAACCCACAGGAGGTGGTGTTCTTGCTTCTGACTCCCCTCTCAACCATGGTTTCCTTGTGCCCTTACTGTTAGGGCTGATTGGCTGCTGCTTCTTGATGGGCTCTTCCAGACCGTGCATGGCTTCTGTTGATTCACAGGATTCTCTTTCCATTCAGTACTTTTAATCCTTCAGTCTTTAGGTTTGGTTTGGTTTGCTTTGCTTTCTTTTTTTTTGAGACAGGGTTTCACTATGCTGTTCAGGCTGCCCTTGAGCTTAAGTTGTAGCCCAGGCTGGCCTCGAACTCAGTAATCCTCTTGCTTCAGCCTCCCTCGTGTTACAGGCATTATGGGATTACAGGCATGGGCCACCATGCCCAGCTTCTGTGTTTAGTATGTAACTTACTCCTCTGTTTTTTCTTTTGTAATTTTGCTATTTTATAAGGTGCCATTAATTTCATTTCTATCCCAAAATATAGGCTCATTTATTTGGAAGGTGAGCTCTAGTTTTATATTCCATTAGTGATTACCTTCTCTTTCCCTTTGCTCATAATCAAGGTCATCAGACACACATTCTCTACTGTTAATTAAGAAAGTAATAATTTTCACTGGTACTCTTGTCTTTTCTGTGTCATAACAATACAAAGCCTTTGGAATCTTTCCTGTTCCGTATCATCCCTTGATTCTACTCTTCAGCGAGATCAGAACAGCTTTATTTTTACCTCACTCTCCCTTTTGATTCATTCACAGAAAATATAGCTTTGAGCACATTCTATGCGTTAAATACCGTTACAGCAATAGTTTGTATGTAACTATGAAGAAAACATAAATCCCTGCTTACCTAGTCTTTACAATCTTGTGATTTTTTTTTTCCTTTGTGTTCTGGGGATTGAATCTACATGCAGCCTTACACATACTAGGTAAACATTCTGTCACTGAGCTCTGTCTCCAGACCTTTTTATTGTATAACAGAGGCTCACCTGGAACTAGGGATCTTCTGACCTCAGCCTTCAGAATAGCTGGGATTACTGGTATGTAACACTCAGCCCTATAGTCATTCATTAGTTTTGGTTTGCATCTAGATTTGGATTTCTCTTGTATCTCTGTTTCAACTTTACATTATTCATTCCCAGGTCTTTCCCCCCCCAACACACACCCCTTCATCTTGTTTACTTGTTTACTCCACACCTTCATCTTTCTGTATCTTTATCTTTGTTCCTAATCACATTCTAGTATGTTGATTGTCTGTTCTTTTTTTTTTTTTTAAATACTCATGACCTGTGCAAGCGCTTATGCCACTGACTTAAACCCCTGGCCCAGATTATCTGTTCTTGTTTATTCTCCATAGTAGGAATGTGGCAGCTATACCCCTATAGATCTTTCTCTCTGAGCTGAGAGCAGTATCTAGGCTGAGATCGTTAGCAAATGGTAAGAGTCTAGTTTCAACTCAATTGTCTTGAAGATTGTTGCAATTAAAGGCTAAATTTACTCAATTTCTTCTTAATAAGATGTTTTGTTTTTGTTGTACTGGGAATGGATCCCAGAGCTTTTGCACTGAATGGCATCTCTAGCCATTTTATATTTTAAGACAGGGTCTTGCTAAATTGCCCAGGCTCGGCTCGAACTGAGGTTTTCATTTTAGCACACAAGAGTGCTGGGATTACAGGTGTATACTATCACATCCAGCCTTTTCTTTACCTTTTTTTTTTTTTATGGAGATGATGTTTTTCCAGACATTTTTAGATACATGTCATTTTTTATCTAACTTTGATTTTACTAAGCAGTTTTAATCAGCAGATTAAGATTTTTGTACAGTTTTAGGAAAATTTTTTTTACTATTGCATGCCTTTCATCTGCTAGTTTCCTTTCCTCTGAGAATTTTTTCTTGATTCTGTTATTCAGATTTTAAAAAATTTTTATGATTTCATCTAATACTTCATTTTGAAATATTTTTGATATTTGATTTTCTTAATTAAGTCTTAAAAATTACTATCCTCAGTTTCTTAACTGAATTTTTTAGTTGGGTAATCATGTTTTTGTTTTACATCTCAGAGTTTTTCTGTTGATCTTGACTCAAGAAGTGTTTTTTTTTTTTTTTTCCTGTTTTGTTTTTTGAGACAAGGTCTCATGATGTAGTTCAAACTGGCCTCAAACCTGTAGTGATCCTTCTGCCTGAGCCTCATGAGTGCTGGAGTTCCTGGCATATGCCACCGCATCCAGCATATTTATACTTCCTCCATTCATGTGGTAGTTAGATTTTTGTCTTGTGGTCACATCAAGGCTCACTCAGCTCACTCAGACCTGGATGTTTGGAGCATTCCATAAATCTTCAGGCCAGCAGATGTCAGAGCCTTCCCCCAATATTCAGCTGTCCTGCTCATTTACTTTTGGGCCTCTATGGTCAAATGCAACAGGCACACTCACCCTGTCAGCTGTACTCTGTGCATATATAGAGCTGTCTCATCTAAACTCTTCACACATCTTAATTCAGCTTCCTGAAGCTAGGCTCCACAAGTGAGAATCCTTCCTGTCAGCTACTAATAAAGACCAAGGCTTCACCTATATTCTGCTAGTCACCTAAACACCCAACTTTTTAAAAAAATTTTTATTTAAAGAGAGGGGAAAAATAAACAGAAAAAAAAGGGTAGAAACAATACAGAATTTCAGAAAAAATGGACAATAAGAAATCACTAGTTGATACATTACGTATTGTTTTCCTGGGATGTAGTTGTTCATGTTACAAAATCAAAGCATACAAAGTGGAAGAGGCTGCAAGCAGCTCCGTTCTCTGATCTAACAAAAACTTGGCAACATAATTATCAATCCTACACCCTTAAATATACATGTAATTATATCCTTTAGAGCACTTTTCCTCCTTTTGTTTTTTAAGTCCATTATCTTAGTTATATCGTATTTCAGGTTGCTAAGTACCTTACTGATCTGTTTTGTTGTTATTTACTTTTTTAACTTGTTTCTTATTTATTATTGTTTTTTATTTTATTTATTTTATTTTGAAGGTGGTGAAATACAGCAGAAAAAGACAGGACATAGCCATCTGAGGCAGTGCAGTGAAACTGGCAAAGAATCTCACAGCAGGCTACTGGGACAACAGCAATAGGCACAATAGTATATCTGGTTTTCTTCACAATACCAACTTTTTTTTTTCTTTTTCCCAATCTGAGACAAAGTTTCACTATGAAGTTCATGTTGGCCTTGAACTCATAGTGATCCTCCTGCCTCAGCAGGTGTTTACTACCACTCTCAGCCTATGTTTTTTCTTAAGAATGGCAAATAAATTGCAGGAGGGGCTATCAAAGAAAAGAACTACATTCAGGTCACCATTTTCCTAGACTCTGTACCATTCTTTTGCATCTTTCATTTATTTATTTATTTGGGGGAGGGGGAGTCAACCTCAGGATCTTGCACTTGCTAGGTAGGCACTGTATCCCTGACCCGTTTTTGTTATTTTTATCAATAAAAAATTAATAACATTTGCCATCTGTAAAATAAAATGACCTAATCATACTCTATAAAAATTATTTAGTAAGCCCTCCATATCTGCAGGTTCTTCCTCCATAGAGTAACCATCTACAAATTGAAAACACTTTTTTAAAAAAAGTTCCAGAAAGCAAACATTGAACTTGCCATACATGAAGCACTGTGCTGAATCTTTGTTGGCAAAGTTGCTGTAACCTTTCACTATCTCATAGTTCCTCAGTTTCTCTCCAGCATGCACTGTTTGAGCATTGTTCTCCAGCAGGTCCTTTGTGCATTGTGTAATCAGATCTACAGTGGTTATTGGCTTGCTTCTGTACCAGACATTCACAGGCCTTGTTGTTGTTATTCCTAAATATTATAAGTACTTGTTACATTATGTTTGCATTGTATTAGATATTATAAGTAATCTAGAGATGATCTCAAGTATATAAGAAGTCCAGGTGTTATGGTGCTACACAGCTATAATCCCAGCATTCAGGATGCCTAGGCAGGAGGATTGCTGTTTGAGGCCAGACCCTATCTCAAAAGAAAGAAAAATATATAGGAGGATGTGTGTAGCTAATATGCAAATACTACTACACCATTTTATATGAGGAATTTCAGCATTGCAGCATTTTCAGATTCTGATTTGCAGATTCATTTGTGGGAGTTCCTGGAACTCACTCCCTTGCAGATACCAAGGGATGAGGGGCAACTGCATTTTGTCCATATTATTGTAAGATGGGCTTCAGGAAAATTTTAATAGTCTGCAAGTAAGCAAGCAAGCAAATAAGCTGGGCATGGTGGTGCATGCCTGTAGTCCCAGCACTTTGGAAGACTGACGTAGGAGAATTGCAAACCTGGTCAATTTAGTGACTTGGCAAGATCCTATCTCAAAATTAATAACAATAATAATAATGACCTACCTGTTTATTGGTAGTTCAGACTTATGACCTGCCACTTAAACTTAAAGTCCATCTTTTTTTTGGTATAGTACACCTTGTTTATACAGTATTGTAATTTTTGCTGATTGTTCTGTATAATACAGCACTGTTTTATGTTTTGTTATGCATTACAATACTGTATGTAGGGATTCTGCAAATAAAAGTCATCAAGTTGAGTTTCCTTTCACTATTTCTTTTTTCTGAATATTTTAATGTATGCACTGTAGTTGGGCATTGGGACACATGCCTGTAATCCCTGCATTTGGGAGGCTGAGACAGGAGGATCACTGAATTCAAGGCCAGCTGAACTTCATAGTGAAACCCTGTCTCAAAGAAAAAAAAAAAAGTAATGTATGTACTATACATAATTCCTCATCTAGTAACCAATTTTAACCACCTAGTTGTGAGAATAGAACTCCATTGTTAAAATATGGACTGTTTTTACTAATAAATGAGCTAGAGTTGTAGCTAAGTAGGAAGCCTCTGGGTTTAATCCCCAGGCCCAAAACAAAAATACTAAATTATTGATACTTTGAGAGACTATGTAGGTATTCAATCCTTAATGAAAGAAAAAAAAATTGCTAAAGAAGAAAGTCTACATGTCATAATCCCAATTTTGTACTAGAATAAATTGCAAATTTTTTTCACTTCATTTGATTTTTAAGACAGGATTTGTCTTGGAAACCAACTTTAATTTTGCTGTAAAGTTTCTCATCTTTTTACCTTGTTCCTTTTTTTTTTTTTTTTTTGCCAGGTGGTGTGGGAATGATGTGCTCATTGAGTGAGCAAGGGAAGCAGCTAGCTATCCAGGTGTCCAATATCCTGGGAATGGATGTATGTGGCATTGACCTTTTGATGAAAGATGACGGCTCCTTCTGTGTGTGCGAGGCCAATGCAAATGTAGGTTTCATCGCCTTTGATAAGGCTTGTAATCTAGATGTAGCTGGTATCATAGCGGACTATGCCGCCTCCCTTCTGCCCTCTGGCCGGCTCACCCGGCGTATGTCCCTGCTCTCCGTGGTGTCCACGGCCAGTGAGACTAGTGAGCCGGAGTTGGGTCCCCCCGCCATCACTGCTGTCGACAACATGAGCGCAAGTTCCAGCTCTGTCGACAGCGACCCTGAAAGCACGGAGCGAGAGCTGCTCACCAAGCTCCCAGGGGGCCTGTTCAACATGAACCAGCTGATAGCCAATGAGATCAAACTCCTGGTGGAGTGACTCCGCCAATCAATAATTAACCAACAAAACCCTTGTAAAATTTTCTTTTCAGTTCTTTTTTTCTTTTTCTTTTTTTTAAACCAACTTGCAATGCTGTTCATGGAAGATGCTTGGGAGTATGAAAGAAAGTCTGTAAGATTAGTTGGTGGGAAGAAGAGAGAAATAAATGAGACCTCTGCTAGTTACACATACTGACTTTTTTTTTTACAGAAGCTACAGAGAGACAGAAGTGGTGATATAAAAAACAAAGTCAGGCTCTCATAGTTATCTCCTAAATTATTATAAAATTTGTATGCTCTCAGGCCATGCCATGAAGAGCATGAACATTTTGTTCATGGTCCCTTACTTTGTCTTTATATGAAAAAATGTTTTGGGACAAATACCTGATGTATTTGTGAAATTTGTAAAGAGTAGGGGAAAACATCTACCTAAATAATAGAAATTTTTATGAACAAATCTGAAAATTCTGATACTTAACTGTTAACTAGTAGCTTTAGTTCATAGTAGTTTATAAAATCTCAAGGGGCTCTTATTGGGACTTCTCATTTTCGTGTTTTATTTTTTTTAATTTGGGTGGGACAGCAAAGTCAATATAACCCAGTAAAAGTTTTTTAATGATGAAATTGGCATGTTCTCATGATGAAAGGAAATGAACAGCATTGCAATGTCTGGTATATAAAATAACATTTACTCAATGTAGATAAAGTTACACTAGTTTAAAATATGTGGATTGATTGTATTTGTTAGTGTTTTAGTCTTTTTTGAAAGATATATGCTCTGTTAATGTTGCATTTTTTTAATACATGCTAGTCTAACATTCCCTGCTCTATGCCTGCATCTTTAACTATGGCCAAAGTGAGAAAAATGCTACCTTTTTGTTAACAAGACACTGACTTGAAACTTGTACATTTGAAACCTTTTTTTTCTTTTGGTGGTTGGACATTTAAAGAATAAGGTCAAGGAAAAATATTTTTAGGGGGCAGATCAAGGGCCTATAAGTTTTTAAGTATAAAACTGAAGTTGTTTTTAATGCCAGCATTATGTATTTGCATTTTTCACATTTTACAAGGGAGTATATATATGTGTGTGTGTGTGTGTGCACGCATGCATGTGTATGTGTTTTGCTTTTTGTTTATACCAGCCAAACAAAAAGATAGATTCTAGAGAATAGAGCATGACAGGAAACACAATTTTTTATTTTCAAAAGCAGATGAGTTGTTTTCATGACTTAGACTTCCCTGGGGTAGATATAGTTATCTGAAGACATAAGGAGAATAGATGTTTCTTAGGCTCTTTTTGTGTATATGTATGTTATTTGATTTTTTGTTTTGTTTTGTTTTTAGACTGTCCAGTGTATGATTTATTCAAGGCCATATGCTGTTCTTCAGTACTTATGGCTATGCATTCTCTTTTTACACATAGGATTTGTGGTGGGTGGCCTTGTTTTTGGTTTGGGAATTTATTTAGCAGTATTGAGTCTCATAGCCCTACTTTTAAGCCTTCAATACTGACCACTCTTTATATGCCTTTATTTTCTGAATGTATAAAAGCCCCCAAACTGCGTATGAGCCTTTAAAACATGGATAGTAACTATCCCAATGCTGGGTTTGGAAGGCATGTTAAGAAATGGAGGTACTACAGAGCTCAACATAATTTTTTAAACAGCAAGTTTCGTCTCCCTACAAATCCTCTGAAGCTTTTACCCAAGCCCTTCCTTGCCTCTCCAATGCTATTTTCCTTCAGATGGACCTTAACATAATTTCTTGGACACTACTACGTAGAGAGACTTCGAGGCAATAATAAAAGATAATACTAACCTGCTCTGACAGAGGTTTGATCATGCTTACTTACTTGTACAGTTTCCCCCTCATTTAAAAAAGGAATGTAATAAAACCTGTTTTTTTCCCCTATAGAATTAAGTAATATTAAAATTGAGTGTAAGATTGACTGTTGAAAAATAGAATAGTACCTCTCTCTGTGCACTGTCTCATTTCACCTCAGAGAAAAGATACATAAGAAGCGTTTCTAATTTATCTTCATGATATTCTAATTGCATCTAAAAGAAGAATATGACTTGCACAAAGCTGTGGGGACCTCACACAAGTACCTCTGACACATTAACAAAGAGAACAATACTTGGTACTTCTGCTGAATGACCGTATTTTGGAGGGTGCATACTATTTGGTTTAGAGAAATAAACAAAGAACTGCTTAAGCCATCATTCCTATGTTCTTGTAGAACATATTCTGATGCCACATATTATGATACATTTTACTTGAACACTTATACACACACACACACACATACATTTAGGTTAGTACATTTAAAAACAAATAGAACTTTTTTATTTAATGAAAACCTCATTTTATATTGCTGGAATATAGGACCAAGAGAGATGTAGTTAGCTGCTTTTTAACTTTTATCAAATTAGGTTAACTATATAAGAAATAACTGAAATTATTTCACTTAAAGTTTTACTCAGTTTACCCATCTTCTGTGCATTCACATTATATTAAAACATAGCTTTATCAGCCTACTTGTGGATTTTACACTCACAAAGTGAGAAGGGTAGGGATGGTTATTTGAGACTTTTCAAAACATGGGTATCTTCTTGAGTTCCCTCTAAAATTAAGGTAAAGAATAAGAACAGACCACTCACTCTCAAAACACTTAAACAGCATTAAATATTTAAGTGGTAGCTGGATGTATTTACATAATTGTTTAATAACTTTTGTATAACCATTATCATAAAAATGTATTTATCAAATATGTGTAATCATTATCATGCCAAAATCTGAACACTGTAAAATTTTTGTATATTGTTAAAATTGTAACCCTAAATTGTATTTTTTAAATAATTCTTTATTGTTTTTATGTCACCCATGATGAAAACTGGACTTTCCTATCTATACATATGAACTATTCCATTTAAAAATTTTTAATAGCCTTTTTTCTTTTTTTGGTGCCTATACTTGTTTATTTCTGGCTGGCTTTTCTCCAGTGAACTCTGAAACCTTTCTATATATATGCTCTCCTTAAGAAAAATATCCTGGAACATTAGAAAAATCCAACAAGAGACTTGCTTTCATCAAGCACTTTACCAGACTTTGAAAAAAGGTACCGAAGGAATTGAAAAAAGTCATTGACTTTCAAAAATCATCTCTTTTTATCAAGAAGAAACCAATGGAAAAATAAATTCTCTTCATTCAGTGAACCCCCAATTTGGGGTTTTGGGGGCTTAGAGACATTGTGAAATCAAATCTTGTGTTATATTTTTCTCCTGGCTCGCTTTTTTTGAGAAGGTTTATGGGCTATTTGGCTGGTGAGACACGATCCCCTCCTAAGAAAATGTAGGTGCTCAGACAGGTAACCTCTGCTGCTACTGTTTTTATTTGTTTGTTTGTTTAATTTTATTTAAAATTTGTTTTGTTGTACTAGGATTTTTAAAAATGTAATATATTGCAGGATTTATAACCAGGTTCACTGCTTTCTTTCTTTTTTCTTTCTTAAAAAAAGTTTCATTTAACATACAATTTAGGCACCTTTGAAGCTTGGATTTTGGAATGTTTCAGTAGTGGACAGAAATCTGCTGTTGGAATCTTCTAGTCTTTCAGGTTTAATTTGAAATGTTTTTAGTTTTGTTTTGGATTTTGTGTGATATTTTATTTCCTTTATATCTGTACCATTTTGCCATGCTGTTTTGGGGTGGCTGCCTAACTCTAGTGAAAATTTTTTCTATATTAACGAAAGTTTGGCTTTTAAAGTTCCTTAATGCTTTAGCTTGAAAATTGTTTTTAAAGAAATATTCTAACTGTTTGCACTGTTACTGTTCTTTGCCAGCCTTTTCAGGAGCCAAAAAAAACCAAATACAAACAAACAAAAATATACCCAGAGAAAAAACTTTCCTTCTTCCCCCTTCCTGATGATGAGTGAGAAGTATTGAGAACTTTCGGGGTCAGTGCCCTTCTAAACTCCCCTTCCCCCATAATGCAGCTGTGTAATGAGTGCTAAATGCAGCGGTTTGGATTCAGTCACAGCCCCAGCCTGCTGGCAGGTAATTTGACTCTTTCTCCTTTCTTTCCGCCACAAGGCTAACTTAACTTTCTTTTATAAAAAATTGCCTTCCTTCTTGCACTATGAAGGCAACTATGGGTTTGTCATAACTCTCACTTTAAAAAAAAATACTGCATAAATATGTTCACTAAATAATTTTGCTTGAGGAAGAGCTTCTGGCAATAAAGTTTGAATTGATTGGGATGAACTCAGGACATTCTTTTAGAATTTTGTTTAGCCATTTAGATAACTCCATTCCTTGCATATATCTCTATAATTAAGTATTTCAGAGTTTGACTTTTTTGGCTTTGTTTTCATTTTGGGTTTGTTTGTTTCTTCCATTGTACTACTCTGGCTTAAGCTTTTTCAGGGCTTGGTGCTCCGAATAAACAGTGAGCTCACAGTATAAAGACATCAATTAGGAGTTGACAGGTATGAAAAACTAGTTTTGAAAAAGTAAAATTAGGTTCCAGGTTATATGTATGATAAAAACTCACCATAGTATTCAGTTGAGCAAAGCGCTTTTTGTAAAATCATAAAAGTGAAAGGGAATGAAACATAGATTAATAGAATTTTCCTTATTTAGGAATACAGAATGGTCATTTTAGCATTTCCAAGACACTGTCAAATATGAACAGTTTGAGGTTATAAAAATCATGGCTTATGCACTCAGAAATTACAGGTTGGAAGCAGATAAGGCAATATTTCTGAAGTACAGCATGCTTAAACAGAGTAACCAAGATCATGACAATAAAATTAGTGGCAGGAACAAGAATACAATTGTTCATTTGATAGCCTTCCTATTATTAGTAGTAAACTGGAAGATTGTCTGACCCAGTCCATCTGCCCCTTTCTGCTTTTTTTTTTTTTTTTGCCTTCAACCATGACAGTTAAAATGCTGTATTTTGTCATTTGGGGAGATAATCCTCTTTCTAGTAGAAAAGATTTAGGTGAAAGTAGCCAGGTCTTTTTCAAACACATGCTCCTGCATAATTTTATCCTGTGACTTTAAATGTCCTATCCAAAGTACTTTGCAGTCCCCTATGTCACTAGCAAATAGGAAATCCTGGCCATAGGTGCTCTTTTTATAGTGTCATTAGCCTGTTTTGTGCTTTAGTTGATTTTCATAAGATAGGGACAGCCCCTAAACACCTTTAGATAAAAATAATTATCTGTTGAACTGAAATTTACTAATAAAAGAATCCCAGCTCTAGTCCTGCAGAATTGATGATGTATATTCATGCTTATTCAGGAGACTTTTGTTCTCTTGCTGATAAGAATGTATAGACTGTGTGATTGCATAGGGCATTGGAGAGTTTTAAAAACTTCCACCCTGCTGCCCACATTGAATACTACTGGTTTGTAAAGAATTATCTTACTTTCACATTTTATCATGTTCAGATTTATTAGGTGGACCTTATTTATGTAGTATATATACCTGGCTGCTACTGTGGGGTTTGGGAACATGAGGGGTGGGGTGAACTGTTGTTGTTTTAGGTTTCAGTCAGACAGACATCCCTGTGCCCAGTTCCCAGAAGCACAGCAGGCCTGTAGGAGCATCCGTGGGAACGGCGCAGCCCTGACATCACCAACTTCTCCTGCTCAGGCTCATCCCATATACGGAGGTCAAAAGGGTGGGGTTTGAGATGGGGAAGGAATGAGAAAGTAGAAACAATATTGCAGTGCCACTGTTGACTAGCTTTTGGTGTTTGTCTCAGTGTTTGTTTTATTTCTTGATATTTTCAAAGTTGTCAGAATTATGCATATATTAATTTTGGGCTAAAGGTAGTTGGGAGGGTGGAACAAAAACAGCCATTACTGTTATTGTTAACTCATTACTACATATTGTTTCCTACTGGGTAATGTATAATAAATTTGAAATGTGAATTCCATGATAAAAAGAATGGGAATACAGTGAATCTTAGATTTTAATGAGCAGAACATTTATGCTGTGCTAATGCCCAGTTCTTCTACAACTGCTGTGATATTTGTCATTGTCTTACTTTTTTCCCCTGGTTTTTCTATATATGCATATACAGTTTGAGGAAATGTGTGTTCATGGTTAGCCCTTTATAAGAGACTTAATGAGTTTATCATTCACTTGCAAAAAAAAAATACTTAGTGTTTATGTGGGCATACAAATGCTACCCTATTTTAAATATAGGTGGCGTATGTGTTCGTGTTTTAATGTATTCAGAGCCATTGGGCAATAAGCAGTCCAGAACATTGAAAACTCAAGCAGGTAAAGCACCTAACACCCCTAGTTTCTAGAATTACTTTAAAAAACCTTTATAGTGATGCATCTTTCACAGTTTTTTGGGTAAGCTCTGAACTTTAATTTTGCAGGAGTTGTAAACATCTACAAGAATTGTAAATTATATAAGTGTTGATAGATTTGTAGGAGTAGGTAAAAAAAGGAAACCATAACAGAGCAGGGATGGCTTCTTGAGGTAGCAGCAGTTCAGTGTCTAAATCTTTCCACTTCTTTCCTTCCTTCCTTTTTGTTTTTAAAATTTTCCCAGCTTAGCATGAGCATTGATCATTGGTGTTTTTTTTTTTTTCCTTTTCTGTAATTGGGATTTTTGTTTCTGATTTTTTTTTTCTTTTTTTGTGGGGCGGAGGGGGATATCTGGAAGAAGGGACATGGAAAAGGTGGTGCACATATGAAAATATGACATTTTTTCTGTTAAAATCTGAACAGTAAGCAAGAACTTTTTCTATATACCCTTCTGCTGCAGCAGAGAAATAAACTGGTAGGTGGCAGCAGAGGAAGGATTTCTTCAGATTGATCCCTACTGACAATCTGCAGTGGAGTCCAACAACCAAGTAAAGTAAGGGGGAAGCAGTGGAAGGAAGACTGGAAATTGCTGGAATTTGACTTTGAATGGTAAGTTATTTGCAACTAATAATGTTTTTAGTCTTACGCCAGTGTTATATGTTACATGATCACATACTATGGCACATAATTATAGACCCCTGAGGTCTTTGCTGTAGTTGAATTTGACTTAATCTGGTATTAGTATTCTTGATGCAACATGTCAATTGGGACTTTTTTTTTTGTACTAGGGATCGAACTTAATGACCTTGCGCTTGCCAGACAGGTGCTTATGCCACAGAGCTAAATCCCCAGCCCCTATTTTACCATTCTTTTTTTTTTTTTTTTTTGGCTTTTTGGGACAGGGTCTCACCATGCAATTCAGGCTGGCCTTTTGAGCTCACTTTGTAGCCCAGGCTGGTCTTGAACTCGCAACTATCCTCCTGCCTCAGCCTCCCGAGTGGTGGGATTATAGGAGTGAACCACCACACCTGACTTATTTTACCATTCTTTACTTTGAAAAATAACTGGTGATTGCAGATTGAGTTTTTAAAATCCAGTACATTGGTGACTTTAGTGATAACAAAAGTTGTACTCTAGAGTATGATAAAGTGAAAATTAATCAAATTTTTAAAAAGGTTTACAAGAGAAATATGCACTTAACCATTTTATAAAATTAAGACTATTCCCTTTTTTGAAGGAATACTCAAGGAACAACTAAATAATGTGACTTAAAAGTACGGGGATAATATCTGTTCTGGCTCTTTTTAATCTAGTCCCATCTCCTTATCATTGTGTCTGTCCATCAGTTCCACTTGCTTACCGGAATCCATTTCTCACTTTTCTCTTTCCCTGTCTTTTGTACCTTTAACCTCACTCTGTCTGGATAGTTTTCTTTTTCTCTGAGCCCTTCTGAACTTACTTAGCCTATGTTGCCATTTTCCATCTCTGCCTGCCTCTGTGTTTGTCTCTGCCTCCCTGCTCTTCGCCTGCTTCTTCATTTGTGATTTTTGTATCATCTGTCTGGGCATCTACACTGCCTTCACAGATGTAAATCATAGCACCAGCATTATAATTCCTTATATTTTAGAACCTAGCAAGGCCAAATAAGATAGTAAATGGTGTTTTGTAGTCTCCTAGAATGAGTGTAAATATCAATTCTTAATATACAGTAAGATATAAAATTGTTACTTCAGTTAACTACTTAATTGTAGTGTCTTCATTTTTTTCTGCAACCAAACTGTGTAAGATCATTTGAACAAAAATGAAAAACACAGTTAAGTTATCAAGTGTTAGGTTGTGCAAGCAAGCCATTCCCCCAGTTGTATTTAGACTTTAATTTGAAATTGTTAATGTGTTGAGTTTGTTTGTTTGTTTGTTACTGGGAACTGAACCCAGGGAGTGCTGAGGTACTTCCAGCGTTTTTTTGGTTTGTTTTTGAGATATGGCCTTGCTATATAGTCCAGGTTAGCCTTGAACTCACTGTATAGCTCAGGCTGACCTCGAACTTGTGTTGATTCTCCCACCTCAACCTCCCAAGGGCTAGGATTACAGACATGTGCCACCACTCCTGGCTTTCCAGATCTTTTTTAATTTCTATTTTGAGACAAGGTTTTGCTGAGTTGCCCAGGCAGCTTTGAACCTGTAGTTTTCCTGCTGGGATTAAGACATGTGCCACTAAACCCAACCTACTATAACACTATTAAGGAATAATAGTGCTGAAACATTTTGTATGATTGTATTTTTAAAGTAATTGTGACATTGTATTGTATTGTATTTTGAGACAGGGTCTCACTGTGTAGCCCAGGCTGGCCTTGAACTCGCAGTGATCCTCTTGCCTCAGCTTCCTGAGTGCTGGAGCTACAAGCATGTACCACCATACCCGGCCCTTATATGAATATTTAGTGTTTTCATTTAACTTTATTTTTTTAAAAAATATAAGTTATTTTTGTGGAACAGTTTAATTCTTCAGAAAATATACTTAACTAGATATCTGTACCTATACATGACAGGAGGCCAAGGATACCTGACAAACATGAGGTGCTGAATTCGATTCTTGGTACCCATACACAAAAAACAGAAGGCACAAAACTCAAGGAAAAGAAAAAAAGCATGAGCTATTGTGTTGGCAGCATCTTAGTAGCGGTATTTTAGGCCTTTAAATTGAGCTGATGTCTCCAGCCCCTAGAGAGACAAATTCTGGAAGTTTACAATGCTTTCTCATGCAGATGGATTAAATAAACTTAGGAAGTAAACTTGCTCTTTCAAAATAGGAATACAAATAGCTTTTAACTTAATGATAAAAATACTAAATATCCTGAGTCAGAATCAGAGTGTACCTTTATTAGGCGAGACCATAAGACAAAAAACTAATGCTAGTTTTTGGTAATGTAGCCTTGTTGTTTTTTTTTTTTTTGGCACTGGGAATCGAACTTAGGATGTCATGCTTACCAGACAGGTGCTATGCCACTGAGCTGTATCCCCAGCTCAGTCTGGTCAATTTGTAAATAGCCAGTTTGTAAATATCTTACTGTCACACTTGATTTTCTGTCTTTTTACCCTTTTCCCTGTCATGACTACAGAGACTATTCAAATCTGTGATTTAATGTTTTTCCCCCAGGTTCTTGTGAAGTAACCAGTGATCTTTCATTACATCATTAACAGTGGATGAAGATAGACTTGACTCTGTTTTCTCAAGGGGAGAACGGAAATACACAGAACAAGAAAGCAGTCAATCACTGTTTGATTCAGTGTTTTATGAAATAAAAACATCATGAACTGGAAATGAAACAGCGTGGAGCATGACTTGTTCTTTGGCAGCTGTTGGTACCTACTTTGTCTGCTATGAATTCTCTTGTAGTCTGGATATCTAGAATTGCAGTATAGCTCCATGTGCCTTTTCTTTTTTCTTTTTCTTTTTTTCTACTCCCTACTTTTCACCTCTTAGAAGATGGAACTCTTCCTTTGGTTCTTGCTTTTTGATCTTTCTGTAGTATCTTCTGAAATGATTACGCCTTTGGCACATAGGCAGTAAAAAATGTATTAGATAGATTTCTCTCTGTCCCTTCATACTTTATCTGTCCATGCTGAATAACTATTGTATTTTTTAGTATCTCAAGAATACTTCTGACAAGGGATATACTTTTTCTATTTTCTGTACTACACTCTGTAGTCAGATAATCATACTCTCAATTCCATCACTTAATGATTACATGGTCTTTGGAAAAGTCACCCTCTTTGAAACATATTTGTTAAAAATGAAAACAAAATAACTGTATCCAGTTTATTAACCTAATGTGTGTACTATATGTATAGTGTTTAGCACATAAATATTTAATAAATATTGCCCATTCTGTAAACATTGATTATTGAAACCTTATTCAAAAGTACTGAATCTTTTTTTTTTTAAACTCTAAGGCTGAGGCTTTTCTTTTGGTTGTCTTTCAGGTTTTCTGCTTAAACTTGTTTCACAAACTCTTCTTGGATGGAACAATGTATATGTAGAGTTGTGGCATTTTTAGTAATCTAAACTGATAAATTCTATATTTTGTTTGAGAAATTTTATGCAAGGAAAAAAAAACCTCACTTCTCCACACTTTCAGCTGGTCATCATACAAAAAATTATTTTTTTGCTTTCCTACTGGGAAAATTAAATTCCTCTTGGCTTAGTATGCATACAATGTACAGTGAATAAGAATTTAGGATAGTATGGTAACATTGTCTTATTTCACCCAGAATGATTTGAGATGATTTATAGAGATGTATTAAGAGAAAATTTCGGTGAAGGCAAGATAGAGAATAAACTGAAGCAAGGGTTAAAATCTTGAAAATTCATGCTACCGTGTAAATACTTGCTTAGAGATGAAACAAAATTGGTACTATGGATTAAGATGATTAGATGATTCATGCATCCTAAAGATAAAAGCAGTTTATTGCCCAGGAAAAGCAGTACTGTATTTCCTGATACTGAGATGCCTCCATAGAGACATAACCCTAAAGTAATAGGCCAGTGAAGTTACCCCTTCCCCTTAAATCATAGATTGTCCAGAGAAGGTTTTCCCAAAGTATCCTTGTTATTCTTATCATATTTACTAGGATTATTTGTTTAGAATTAGATCTTCTCTTTCAACTGAATCATTGGGTTGCCGAGAATGTGCAGTTTAACAAATGGCAAGTGACATTCATACTGGCGTTTGACTACCACTCTTTTAAATCTTGTAGCTCTG
Source organism: Hydrochoerus hydrochaeris (assembly GCA_004027455.1). Lineage (NCBI taxonomy): Eukaryota > Metazoa > Chordata > Mammalia > Rodentia > Hydrochaeridae > Hydrochoerus > Hydrochoerus hydrochaeris. The sequence continues at coordinate 6,576 of PVLA01007053.1, read as the reverse complement.
GTGTCTTTATATGAAATTTCAGTGGTAGAGCGCTTGACTAACCACCTTAAGTTCAATTTCCAGGACTGGGAACAGAACAAAAACTACTTGCCTTGGAATAGAGATTGATCAACTTACTCTAAAAGGAAAGTGATATTTCAGCTGCTGTTGTCTACATAACTTCTGGATTTTTTAAAAAAAAATTTAAAATGTAAAGACCATTCTTATCTCCATAGGCTGTACAAAACAGTCTGGCTTATGATATAGAAGACTAGATGGATAGAATATACTGTAGTCAGTTGTTACAGTTTGTGACTAGATGTCCCCCCAACTTCATGCACTTTTGGAGGTTTTCTTTGAGGTAGCTGAATCTAGAGTTGGTGATTGATTCATGGTTCAGTGCTAATATTAAGGGTGAGTGAGTGCTGGGTCAGTCTACTGATTGGATTGGCACCACTCTAATCCCAGTAGACTGGATACAATATAAGGGACAGAAAAAGGCTTGTTTCCTCCTTGATTGTTGCTTTTGCTATCTTCTACTGCCCTGAACTGTTGCCCCTCTGCCATGTGCTACCTTGCCATGGAGCCAGCCAATTAGGTACTAAAACCTCTACAAACTGTAAACTAAATAAACCTTTTCCCCCTTTAACTTTAGGTGTTGGGTATTTTGTCTTGGCAACAAGACAAAAGTGACTAAGACATCAATTATCCATAAAATTAATTCTTTTTTCCAGGACCTCGTGCTTTCCAGGCAGGCACTGTGCCATTGAGCCATATCCCTTGCCTTATAAATTAATTGAGACTTTGGCAGTACTGTTTGATGTTTCATGCTGCAGAAGGAAAATGGATATATTGAAATCCTGTGCAAGGAACCCAGAGTGATGCTTTGTTTAAAAATACATCCAGAGGGTTGTGGATGTAGCTCAGCAGTGCAGTGCCTGCCTGGCAAGTGTGAGGCCAAGTTTGGTTCCCGGTACCAAAAAAGAAAATAGAAAAAAACAAAACACAACATTGAGAAACGTGAAAGAGTTCATTAGTATTCTCATGAAAGTCATCCCAACTAGAACAGAAAGGCCCCACTCACATTAAGTAGGATTTGTAGAACCAAAAAGAAGTAAGGCAACGAATCCTTCAGAACTTTTAAGACTGAAAAGCTTGGGGCAACCCACTTGGGACCCCTTCTGTCTTTCAGACAGAAGCTTTTTCCCAATAAATATATTCTGCTGGGATGGGGGGGAGAGACTAAAAGCTTGGTAAATGTTGACTTTATTTGTAAATTGATTTTGGCAGATTATTTAGTGTTTTGTTCCTCTGTAGTGAACTGTGAGTTACACAGGAAGAATTTGTTGCAGTGCAAGGCTTCATGAAGCAAGCTCTGCAGGAGCCACAACAGTACCTGGTTGTTGTTTTGTGAAATCTAACTTTCCCCAGTATACACTAGGGAGAGCATGAATCAGGTCAATAAACTTTGTTTGCCTGAAAGTTGGGTAAAGTCAAGGATATGGTTTTAGAGAGTCTGTCCCACTGATTTATTGATTATTATAGCAAGCTTGTTGTTAGAGTACCCATGCTAGTGTCTTGGAGCTTTCAAAAGGCAGACAGCAAGATGGAGTAAGATATGTTAGATGTATTGAGGGAGGAGGTACCTTGAGGGAAACAAGGGAGAGGGAGAAGTAGGCAGGAGGCCTTGAGAGAGTGAATGCTAACAGCTGTGATAGAAGATGGGAAAATTGAGTAGAAAGCTCCAGACAGTCAGCTGCTGCCTGGAATGTCGGAACAGGTTAGCCATTAAAAGTAGGCAGAAGTGTTGGGCAGAAGTGGCCTGAAGAGAAAGCTTGACTTACATTTGGGCAGAGGGTCAACAGAGACAGTTGGAGGCTGTCCACTAAATGTTAGGCGAGTTTTTTTTTTTCCTTCTTTTTGAGACAGGGTCTCATTGTACAATTCAGGCTGACCTTGGGCTCACTTTAGCCTAGGCTGGTCTCAAACTTGCAACGATCCGCCTGCCTCAGCCTTCTGAGTGCTGGGATTATAGGAGTGCGCCTCCACACCTGGCTATGTCCACTAAATGTTTGTGGCATCCAGTTTTCTCGTAGACATTTGGGTGGCACATCTCCATTGACAACAGCATTCTATGCCTTAACATTGTACACATGCACTTCACCCATTTGGGAAACCCTCCACAGTTCCAAGATGTTCTGACATGGATTCTACATTGTATCTGTTCTCACTCATACTTTCAGTACTGTAAGATTTTCTATCAACCCAATTTTCACTGTAATTCACCTATTCAAGGTACAGTGGTTAAAGTTACCCTGGGGCAAAACTTTTTTTTTTTAAACTAAATTTTTTCTATTCCAAATGGGTATAACTTTTCAGGTATTCTTCCTCGATTGGGAGGGAGGTGTGGATACTGCATTTACTAAAACAATGGTTGTACCCGAAACCTACATGGGTGATCAATATGGTAAATAAGATCTATTAAAGACACATTAATTCTTTAATCTTCAATATTTTCCCTCTATTTAAATTTACATACCCCAATGTTCTTGCCATTTTAAGAAGTTCTAGAAGTCTTCTGAGTATACAAGGTGTGATTAAAAAATACGGTGGATACTGCAGCAAAGTGCCATGCAGTGGCAAAGCAGGCTCATAAGAAACATCACTGTGCTCTCATCCACCTTTGTCACTGGCCTTTCCTCAAAGTCAAAATGACCATGACAGGTGAACATTTTCAGTTCATCCAAGACAAGACAATCACAATAGTGCTAGTGAAGACTCAAGAAGAGAACTTTGAAAACTGTTTTATAAAGTGGCAAAAATGAGGGTTAAGTCAGTGTCTTAGTTGCTTTCTCATTGTTGGAACAAAATGTCAGAAACTTCAGATTATAGGAAGATTTATTTTATCTAGCTCACAGTCTATACAGAGGTTTCAGTCCATAATCAGCTGGTTTGAAGGCAGGAGGGCATGGCAGGCATGCCAGCTCTTTGGGCAGGCAGAAGGCAGCAAGATGTGTCTTCCATCTTCCTCTCTATATGTCATCCAGGTTATAAATCCATTGGATTGGTGCCACCTATACCCAGGTCGGCGTTCCACACACCTTTAATTCATAAATCACATACTGCCATTGGCATGAGAATCTACATACAAGCCGTAACTGGGTTTGAAGTGAGGTAGAATACTTTGAGGGGGATTAATGTCAGTGTAATTTTTTTTTAAAATTTATTTGCTATTTTTTTATAAGTACATTTTTTGTAGTGCATAATGTTTACATTCCTTGTGGGGACTTGGTGCATGTGCATAATGCATCTGTATTCCTTTTGTTTAATCTCTGTTCCCTCCCCCTCCATCTCTTGATCTCTTCCTCTTTTTGTGTGTTGTCCATGTTGACAGTATGGGATGTTCATATTCCATGTGTGAAGCTGGCGTACATATGTTAAGGTCCCAAGCTCTATTTGTCATCCACTTTCCTTTGGAACACCTATGGTTCCCTTGCCATGTGCAGTCACTGGCTGTGAGTAAGCCAAGAAGATAGTGGCATGGGGACTGAGGAGATCCAAGAGAGTGGTAGCTGGAGCTGGCCCACCAGCTATAGTTTTCACAGTGGTTTTCTCTTTTCCTTTTTATTTTTTTATTTTAAAGAGAAAAAGCCATGGAAAATAATAAAAGCAATCAATAAAGCAGAATAAATGATACAGGACTTCCAAATATTATGAAATCAACAATAGTTACCACAGTGCCTTTGTTGTCTTCAAAATAGCCACAGAAAACACCTTCAGACATAATTAAAAATTGAACAGAATAGAAACAACAAAAACAATGAATGCAATAAAGGATATTAAAACAAGCCAGTAGTAAATGCATAGTGGCTTCCATAAAGTCTTGCTTCCCCACCCCGTACCTGGGATTGAACTCATGGCCTCATGCTTGCCAGGCAGGCACTTATGCCACTGAGCTAAAACCCCAGCCAAGTCTTACTATCTTTTAAATAGCTGCTCATGCCATCAGAGTTAACATAAACAAAAGAAAATACCCCTCCCCCCAAAAAAACGAAAATGATGTGGTTTCCAAGTGGCAATCTTCCATGGGGCCTGGTTGTTTCCCTCTGCAGTCTGCAAATGATTCACGGGGTGGGGGTGGGGGGGCCTTGGGTCTGTATTTTTCTTTTTTTAACATTTTTTAAAAATCTTTTTTAAATGACATGATCTTTAAGTTACTTTAATTGTATATGTATTAACTAGTCCTTTTATTGTGGCAAGAATACATCACGAGATCTGAACTCCTATGCGCACAGTTCAGTGTTTCTACAGGCACAGTGTTGTACAGCAGAACAGCTTGCAGACCTAGGATTTACTTGCATAACAGATTTTAGAGCTGATAACTCTATTTCCCACTATCCCCACCCCCTGGTAACCATTCTACTCTACCAACATGATTTTACTTTTTAAGGCAGGATCTCACCATGTAGTTTAGGTTAAGCTTGAGTTCTCTGTAACCCACATTAGCCATGAAACTCAGGGTGATTTGCCTGCCTCAGCCTCCAAAAAGCCCAGGATTGTAGGCCTGTGCCTTCATGCCAGCTTTCTGCTTATATGATTTTGGCTATTTTAGATCCTGCATCTAGAACCATTTCTCCTTCTATGACTGGCTTCTTAGTACAGTATAGTGCCCTCAAATTCCATTACCTTGAATTTGTAGGATTTTATTTTTAAAGGCTGAATAGTAATCCATTGCATATGTCACATTTTTTAAAAATCCATGTATCCATGGATTTTAGGTTACTTCCACATCTTAGCTAAGAATAGTGCTTCAAAAGTGAAGAAACATGAGAGTTCAACTATCTTTTCAGGCACCTGATTTTATTTCTTAATAAATACAAGTGAGAATGCTTTTGTTTTTGAGACAGGGGCTCACTGTATAGTTCAGTGTGACTTGAACTTATTGTGTAGCCCAGGCTAGCTTCAAACTTGTGGTGATCCTCCTGTCTCAGCCTCTTGAGTGCTAGAATTAGAGGTGTGTGCCACCATGCCCTCCTTTGCTAGGGTTTTATGAACCTCTAGTTTTTTTTTTAATCTAAGCTGTACCATTTCTCAGAGGATCAACTAACTGACTCCCCCCACCCATTTTTTCAGTACTGGAGGATTAAATTTAGGGTTAATGTACCACTAAAATCTCTACCCCCCCCTTTTTTCTTTTTTTTTTCCTTTTAAAATGTTTGTTTATAGATAGAGTCTTGTTAAGTTGCCCAGGCTGTTCTTGAATTTATAGTCATCCTGCCTTAGCCTCCAGAGTAGCTGGATTACAGGTGCCTAACTTCTCAATGGAACTTTCTTTTTCTCCAAGTGGGTTTCCTTAAAGTATGTCTAAGTGGCACAAATGTGTCTGCTGCAGTGTTCATGATACACAGAATTCTCAAGAAGAGAACCAGTTGGAAAGTAAAATCCACTGACACTCATGTCTCTTGCTGGATTTATTCCAGAGGGAATCACTGGCAACATTTTCTTGCATGTCATTTATAAGCATCAGAGCCCAATGGGATCATCATAGCTTCACAATACAGTAGATTTTGAGTGATTATGCCAGTAAGCCCAGCATTCTGGGAGACTGAGGCAAGAGGGTTGTAAATTTGAGCCCACTGTGAGCAAGTTAATGATTTATCAAGTCTTTGTCTCAAAATTTTTAAAAAGGCTAGGGAGATAGCCCTGGGTTCAGTCTCCAGTACCAGAGTGGGGAGGGGAAGTATTTTGCCATACAAGCAGATATACTGACTGCTTCCTCAGTATTTTACACAGCTATATAAAATTGTGTTGTTTCTTTTGTAATTTGTGTCTTTGATTTAGTTACATTGTGAAATATCCCTGTTTTCTTCCATAAAATTTCCCTTTGCTGAAAAGTTTTTTTTTTCTTTTCTGTAACACGTATCCACATAAATTCTAATACCAGAAAAGAGACTTGGAATGAGATGTTTTATTTAACGTATTTGCTTAGGACAACTAGTGGAAAATTGTTTGAACACAATGAGCACTGATGGACAGGTAACCCATGGGGGCTTGTGGACAGTCTGTATACTAATGTTTTGTTGTTGTTTTTTGTATCTTTTGAGATAGGGTCTTGCTATGTAGTTCAAGTTGGTCTTAAGCTCAGGGCAGTTCTCCTGCCTCAGCCTCCCTATTGCTAGAATTACAAATGTGCATGCAACCAAGTCTCGCTGTATCATTTAAGCTTAGTAGTTTTAGCTATTTTATTTAAAGTGCTTTGTTGGAAACACTAGGAGGGGACTGGAGAGGAATCTTGTCCTGGGTTAGGTCTCCTCACAAACAGCATTCCCAATCTTGTTTTCTATGGGGTCTGAAAGAGTGAAGTTTCATTGTTAGTCAGGCACAGGTTAGCTGTCTTGATATACCTGAGGGAGTTTCCCACCCCCAGTTTTTAGTCACAGCTCCAAAAGTGGAGATTTCAAGTGTGGCCTGCTTTCCCTCCTTTCCTCTCCCCTCCTTCCCTCTTTCTGTCTTTTCCTTTTCCTTTTTCTCCTCCCCTCCCCTCCCCCTTCTCTTCCCTCCCTCTCCCCCCTCTCTGTCTCTCCCTTTCCTTTCCTT